>PVLC010005355.1:0-77133 GCA_004027655.1 Graphiurus murinus | reverse complement strand
TTTTTTTTTTTTTTTTTTTTTTTGGTGGTGGTACTGGGGATTGAACCCAGGGGCATTCTACCTCTGAGCTACACCCCCAGCCCTATTTCTTATTCTTTATCTTGAAGCAGGGTCTCACCAAGTTGCAGAGGGCCTCACTAAGTAGCTGAGGCTGGCTGTGAATCTGCGATCCTCCTGTCTCAGCCTCCCAAGTACTGGGATTACAAGTGTGCACCACCACGCCTGGCTTATAAATAGATGTATTTAGAAGTCAGGCCTGATAAGAGCCAGGTCATTGTCCAGGTGTGTCCCCAGCATTTACTGTGCCCAGGCTGGGCTGGTCCCTGCAGCAGTCTCCTTGGATGGAACAGTTTGGTCATTTGGGGTGTTTCCCCATTTCAGGTCAGTCAGCCAGGGCCCCATGTACAGTTCACAGAGGACTCTAATGGAAATATGTAGAAAGTCATTTAATGCCGGACATGGTGGTGCACTCTTGTAATCCCAGTACTTGGAAGGCTGAGACTAGAGGATTGAAGTTTGCAGCCAGCCTCAGCAACTTAGTGAGACTTGTTTGATTGTTTGTTTGGTACTGGGGATTGAACCCAGGGGCATTCTACCTCTGAGCTGCAACCCCAACCCCATTTATCTATCTATCTATCTGTACTGGGAATTGAACCTAGGGACATTCTACCTCTGAGCTACACTCTCAGCCCTATTTTTTATTCTTTATTTTGAAACAGTGTCTAAGTTGCTGAGGCTGGCCATGAACCTGTGATCCTCCTGTCTCAGCCTCCCTAGTACTGGGATTACAAGTGTGCACCACTATGCCTGGCTTTTATTTTGAAACAGAGTCTCCCTAGGTTGATGAGAGTCTCACTACTTGCTGAGGCTGTCCTTCAACCTGTGATCCTCCTGTCTCAGCCTCCCAAGTACTGGGATTACAAGCATGTCCTGTTACACCCCGCTTTTTTGCTTTTTTTTTTTTTTTTTTTTGGTGATACCAGGTATTGAACCCAGAGGCATTCTATCTCCGAGCTACACCCCCAGCCCTATTTTATTCTTTATTTTAAAACAGGGTCTCACTAAGTTGTGGAGGACCTCACTAAGTAGCTGAGAACCTACAATCCTCCTGTCTCAGCCTCCCAAGTACCAGGATTATAAGTGTGTGCTACCACACCCAGCTGTGTGCTGGGTTTAATAGGAGAAACCTTTTAGTTTGGTGTGGATTTTAGAGCATTAAGTTAAAGCTCTAACTTCACAACAAGAAGTTACAAACAGCCTACAAACAGCCCTAGAGATCCTTCCAAGATCTGGTGTGCCAAGTTGAAAGAAACCTGCAATCTAATACGTTCCTGCCCTCCCCAGCACCAATTTTCCTGTGACAGCAATTTCCCTGTGTAGTGTAACATGTCCCCAGAGCACAGAGCCCAGGCATATGTGCTAGTAACTCAGATCCCGAGTCTCCCCAGGGATATGCAGCGCCCTCCTGTCTGGCTCTGCTCTACACTCAGGCTGGTCTCAGAGGATAATTCAGTCCCTTCATTTTGAGACAGGTACTTACTGATCTAGTTTGTTTGTTTACTGTGTGTGGTACTAGGGATTGAACTTAGGGGTGTTCTGAGGTTTGTTTGTTTGCTTTTATGGTACTGGGGATTGAACCCAGAGGCATTCTACCTTTGAGGCTAGCCCTGAACCTGTGATCCTCCTCCTTCAGCCTCTGAGTTACTGGGATTATAGATAAACTACTGGGGTGGTGCCTGTCTTTGCTGGGCTTTTGTTTTGTTTTTGTGGTACAAGTGATTGAGCCCAGGAGCATACTGCCTCTGAGCTACACTCCCAGCCCTTTTTACTATTTATTTTGAAATAGGGTCTAAGTTGCTGAGGACTGAGCATCTTACTAAGTTGCTGAGGCTGACCTCAAACCTGTGATCCTCTTGTTTTAACCTCCCACGTACTGGGATTACAGGCATACGCCACTATGCCTGGCCTTTCTGGGATGTTTTTAAGAAATTGTCAGTTTTCTAAACTGGCTTTGTCATTTTGTATTCCCGTCAGCAATGCATGACAGTTCCAGTTGCTAAACTTTACGGTCAACATTTGATGTTGTCAGCCTTTTTTATCTTTTAGTCAACTTTATTGAGATATAATTTATGTACCACCTGTTAAGTAAACACCTAACATTTAAGGTTTGGAATTTGATGATTGTCAACAGATGTACACAACTGGAAACTTGCTACATGCAGTCCTCATACAGATTACCCTGGGCACTTCCAAACTTGACAACTACTGATATGTATGTATGTTGTATGTATGTATGTATGTATGTATGTACGTACGTACGTGCGTACTTACTGGGAATGGAACCCAGAGGCATTCTACCTCCAAGCCACACCCCAGCCCTATTTTTGTTTTTTTTGGAAACAGGGTCTCACTAAGTAGCTGACAGCCTCAAACTAAGTTGCTGAGGCTGGCTGTGAACCTGCAGTCTTCCTATTTTACTCCCAAGTACTGGGATTACCTGATCTTTATTTTATTATGGGCTTATTTGCATTTTCTAGGTTTTTTTTGTTTGTTTATTTTGTACTGGGGATTGAACCCAGTGACATCCTACCTCTGAGCTATACCCCCAGTCCTTCTTATTTAATTAATTAATTTATTTTTTTGTGGTACTGGGGACTGAACTCGGGCATTCTACCTCTGAGCTACATCCCAGCCCTATTTTTTATTCTTTATTTTGAAACAGGGTTTCACTAAGTTGTGGAATGCCTCACTAGGTAGCTGAGGCTGACCGCGAACCTGGATCCTCCAGTCTTAGCCTCCTTCTTATTTTTTATTTATGTATTGTAGTATTGGGGATTGAACCCAGGGAATTCTACTTCCAAGATGTACCCTAAGCCCTTTTTATTTATTTATTTATTTTTGTGGTAGTGGGGATTGAACCCAGTAGCATTCTACCTCTGAGCTACATCTTAGCCCTATTATTATTATTATTATTATTATTATTATTATTATTATTGGTCTTTATTTTTATTTGTTTATTTATTGCAGTACTGGGGATTGAACCTAGGGGCATTCTACCTCTGAGCTCCACCCCCAGCCCTATTTTTTATTCTTTATTTTGAAACAGGTCTCACTAAGTTGTGGAGAGCCTCACTTAAGTAGCTGAGGCTGGTCTCGAACCCGGATCCTCTGGTCTCAGCCTCCCTAGCACTGGGATTATAAGCATGCGCTACCATGCCCGGCTTCTTTTTATTTATTTTTATTTTGAAAGAGGGTCTCACTAGGTTGCTGAGAGTATTGCTGAGTTGCTAAGGCTGATCTCAAATCTGTGATCCTCCTGTCTCAGCCTCCCACATACTGGAATTACAGGTGCATGCCACCACATCAGGGGCTTATTTTTTATTTTGAAACATTAAGTTGCTGAGGGTCTTGCTAAATTGCGGAGGCTGGTCTCAAACTTGGAATCCTCCTTTCTCAGCCTCTTAAGTTCTGGAATTACAGGTGCATGCCACCATGCCCAACTTCTAGGTCTTTCACATACGTGGAGTCACACAGTTTGCACTTGTCTGTGTCTGGCCTCTTGACGTTTCCTGCCATGGCCCTCTGCTGTTCTATGGTCCTCCCTTCTTTGTGCTGTGTGGCTCCTGTTGTGAGTGTCAGGTGCCTCTGTTCTGTAGATGAGCCGTTGGGTGGATTTTTTGTTTTTGTTTTTTGGTCCTGGGGATGGAACTCGGGGGCATTCTACCTCCGAGCTATAGCCCCAGCCCTATTTTATTATTCTTTATTTTGAAACAGGGTCTCACTAAGTTGCGGAGGACCTCACTAAGTAGCTGAGGCTGGCCGAGAACCTGGATCCTCCAGTCTCAGCCTCCCAAATGCTGGGATTACAAGCGTGCGCCACCTCGCCCGGCTACTGTTGGGTGGTTTTTGTGTTTGGGTTGTTCTCAAGAGTGCACCTGTAGAAATTCTCACACATGTTTTTGGCAAACTATATATATAGTTCTGTTAGGGAGTACTGAGTATTGGAAGTGCTGGGTTGTAGGGCATGCATATGCTCACTGCTAGTTTTCCAAAGCAGTTGAACAATTTCTTTCCCACCAGGAAGATATGAGAGTTGGATTCCTCTTCCTTATGTTAGCCATGCTGATAGGAGAAAGACTGTTTCTCTGTAACAGCCTCAGAAGAGTTCCATCCTGCAGTCACCTTTTGTTATTTAACCTTTCATTCCCCAGTGGATAGATTTTTAGTTTGTATCCAGTTGTTTATAGTGCAGTAAGTAACCTTTAGTAACACTTACACTTTCTGTTTCTTTTCTTTTTTTTTGGTGGTACTGGGGACTGAACCCAGGGGCATTCTACCTCCGAGTTACACCCCCAGCCCTATTTTTTATTATTTATTTTGAAACAGGGTCTCATTAAGTTGCAGAGAGCCTCACTAAAGTAGCTGAGGTTGGCTGGGACCTATGATCCTCAGGTCTTAGCCTCCCAAATACTGGGCCACCATGCCCGGTTTTCTGTTTATTTTCTATTACTGCGCTAACATCTTATCTGCTGTGTTAGAGATCCTAAGTCTGATATGAGTGTCCCTGAGCTAAAGTCAAGGTGTTGGCAGGTGCATTGCTTTCTGCAGGATCTGGAGGAAAATACAATTCCCTGCTCATTGGGCTGTTAGCAGAATTGGGTTCTTTTGGGGTTGTAGGACTGAGGTCCTTGTCTCTGCTGGCTGTGAACCGAAGGCCCTTCCCAGCCTTGGAGGCTGCCTGCATTCTTCACCTGTGGCTGCTGCCTCTGTCTTCAGGGCCAGCAGTATGTCAAGCCCCCCTGTACTTTGAATCTCTTCTTCCTCTATGTCATCTCTAGTTCACCTGGAAAGAACTTTGAAAAAGCGTGTAATTACGTAGGCTCATATAGAGAATCCAGGATAATCTTTCATCTCAAGGGCCAAACCTTAACCCTGTCTGCAAAGCCCTTTTTACCCTGTGAAGTAACATGTTCTAATCTTTTGTTTTCTTTTCTTTTCTTTTTGTGGTACTGGAGATTGAACCCAGGGGCATTCTACCTCTGAGCTACACCCCCAGTCCTCTTTTTTATTCTTTATTTTGAAACAGGGTCTCACTAAGTTGCAGAGGGCCTCACTAAGTAGCAGATGCTGGCCGTCAACTCAGATCCTTCTGTCTCAACCTCCCAAGTACTGGGATTACAAGCATGTGCCACCACGCCCAGCCACCCCAGCCTTTTTTATTTTTTTCTTGAGACAGCAGTCTGTGAAGTTACCTAAGCTGGTCTTGAACTTTCAATCCTCTTGCTTCAGTCTTGAGTAGCTGTGATTATAGGCCTGCACCATCACATCTGGCTCTAATTCATTTCCGTGTGTGTGTGTGTGTGTGTGTGTGTGTGTGTGTGTGTGTGTTATGGGGGATTAAATCTAGGGGCATTCTACCTCTGAGCTTTACCCCTAGCCCTATTTTTATTTCGAAACAGGGTCTCATTAAGTTGCCGAAGCTGTCCTTGAACCTGTGATCCTCCTGCCTTAGCCTCTCAAGTACTGCAGCTACAGGTGTCTTTATTAAGTAGTTCTATAAACTCAAGTTTGCAACAAAATAAACTACTATCCATCAAGACCCAGGAAAAAGCAATGCAGGGATTTACAAATACTTGCCTCTTGCCAGGCATGATGGCACACACCTGTACTCTCAGCTACTCAGGAGGCTGAAGCAGGAGGACCACAACTTTAAGGCCCACCTAGGCAACTTAGCAAGACCCTGTCTCAAAATTTTAAAAAAGGAGCAGGGCGTGGTAACGGATGCTTGTAATCCCAGCATTCGGGAGGCTGAGACCGGAGGATCCGGGTTCACGGCCAGCCTCAGCTACCTAGTGAGGCACTCCGCAACTTAGTGAGACGCTGTTTCAAAATAAAGAATAAAAAATAGGGCTGGGGGTATAGCTTGAAAGTAGAACACCCCTGAGTTCAATCCCCATACCGCAAAAAAAAAAAAAAAAAAAAAAAATTAAAAAAGGCTGGGGATAATATAGTTCAGTGGCAGAGAGCATGCTTGATGCCCTGGGTTCAATCCATAGTACGCACACACAAAAAGAAAACTTTCTTCTCCTTGCATGTGGTGGGAGCAGCAGGACTGTCCTCGGTGCTCTTGGCAATACCAGGGTGTCTTGAGTGTTCGGGTGTGGGAACACAGGGCCTTGGTTCCTGGGCTTCAAGAACTCTTCGAGTTGCCTCTCAGCACATCTGGAGCCTGCTTTCCCACAGGGCTGTCCATGGCAACGATTTCCACTAGGCTCCCGGAGCTCACTGTGTTCCCTGTCAGCAGCCCCCAGACCAGATATTCCATTTCCCAGATTACAGCTTGGTTTGGACCAAAGTTGGACTCCACCAGCCATGCCTCCAGGTAGAATACCCAGTGGTCCCTTCATTCCTGCACCAGAAATGCCACGGCCAGCTGCAAGTGCATGGTGGCAGAAACAGGAGCTTCTGCTGGGCGTGGTGGTGCACGCTTGTAATCCCAGTACTTGGGAGGCTGAGACCAGAGGATCCAGGTTCGAGGCCAGCCTCAGCTACTTAGTGAGGCACTCACCAACTTTCCAAACTAAAAATAAAACAGGGCTGGGTCCTCGTAGGGTCTCAGGACATCTCACGGTACTAACTGAGGTGTTGACCAGGGCTCTCATTTGAGGCTGTGCTGGAGAAGGATCCCTTCCAAGCTCAGCTTCTGGTGGGCTGCCAGCCACCCTCTGTTCCTGGCATCTCTGTAGGGCAGTTTACTTACCTAGCGGACTCTGGTCTAACGTAACAGTCAGTCTTGGAGGGGATACTCATCACTGTATTCTTCTGTCAGAAGAGTCTCAGGAGCTGGGCATGGTGGTGCACACTTGTAATCCCAGCATTTGGGAGGCTGAGACCAGAGGATCCAGGTTCGAGGCCAGCCTCAGCTACCTAGCGAGGCCCTCCTCAACTTAGTGAGACTCGGTTTCAAAATTAAGAATAAAAAATAGGGCTGGGGGTATAGCTTGGAGGAAGAATGCCCCTGAGTTCAATCCCCAGTACCGCAAAAAAAAAAAAAAAAAAAAGAGTCTCAGGTCTCATCCACCCTCCAGGGATGTGAGTCCCAGGAAGCAGACCCCAGGCCCACCTTACAGTGCCTGCCTCTCTTCTTAGGATTTCCCACAACGAGCTGCACCCACGTTTCAGCCTCACTGAACACCTGAAATCTCTTTGCCAAGCGTGTGGCTCCCTTCTCCTGGAGGAGGTCAGAAGCCCCTCTGGGCAGGTGTAGGCAGCACCTCGCCTCACAGTGAGGCAGGTGAGGGCTTCTGGGTCACGTGGCGGGTTGCCCCATGCCAGCTGCTGGCTCCCACACTCGGGTCCCAGATCTCCCTTCCCAGGAAGCTATGGGCCATGTTCTATGGCCTTACTTTGTGATTGAGACGTGAATGTTGGTCCTGGCAAACTTTGCAGAAGGGTCCTGTCACCCTGATCCCCAGAGGGACCTGGACTGGCCTGGACTGCTGGTGTGTAAGCATGCTGCATTCCATGTCTGCCTGTTTCAGGAAAAGCTTTTTCTGGTTGCTAGAAGAATCAGACATTCCTGTGTTCCTCTTGTCTATCTCCAGTCGCTTGGCCAGAGCTGCTTTTCCTTCGCATGAAACAGCAGCCCCGCACATGGTGCTTCTGCCTGTTGCACGTGGCCTTGAATCATGCAGAGGCACACTGCATTCAGGAGGCCTGCCGTGGGCTGTGCTTCCAGGGAAGGGAGATCTGGGACCTGCAGGTGGGAGCCCGCCCTCACCCGCCTCACTGCGAGGAGGCGAGGTCCTTTGTCCACACCTGCCCAGAGAGGCTTCTGACCTGCGGGAGAAGTGGGCCACGTGATAGAAGGAACCTGCTGGGAATGAAAATGTCGCCTGTCCTCGGGCAACTAGCTGGTCATTCTGGTTTCAGGTGCTCATTTGAAATACTACAAAGGACAGGCATCAGCATTTTCTGTTTCCTTCTTAATCTAATTTTTTTGTACTGGGGATTGAAGCCAGGGTTGCTTTACCATTGAGTTATAACCCTAGCCCCTTTTTTCGATTGTGAGATAGGGTCTTGCTACACTGCCAAGGCTGGCCTCAAACCTGAGATCCTCTTGTCTCAGCCTCCCAAGTACTGGGATTACAAGTGTGTGCCAGCATGCCCGGCTAAAACTCTCAAAAGTCTTGTTTGGTCACCTGCACATGTGTGGAACTTGACAGTTCCTCACGGTACAGAACAGTTACATATATGGTAGTTCAGCTGGTGTTTCTGACTGGTGCTTCCCAGGCTGTGACAACCAAAAAATACCCTTGAAGATTCCAAATACCCCTTGGGATATGCGGCTCCCACAAGAACCTCTGCAGTAGCTCATGATCTAGGCAAGAGTCAAGCAGCGCAGGAAACAGTGCCTTATGTATAATAGAAGATTCAAGAATACTTGGGATCGCAGGTTTGAGGCCAGCCTCTGCAAGTAAGTGAGACCCTGTTTCAAAATAAAGAATAAAATAGGAGCCGGGCGTGGTGGCACACCACGCACTCCCAGCATTCGGGAGGCTGAGACCGGAGGATCCGGGTTCAAGGCCAGCCTCAGCTACCTAGTGAGGCACTCCGCAACTTAGTGAGACTCGGTTTCAAAATAAAGAATAAAAAATAGGGCTGGGGGTATAGCTCAGAGGTAGAACGCTCCTGAGTTCCATCCCCAGCACCGAAAAAAAAAACAAAAAACAAAAAAAAAGAATAAAATAGGGCTGGAGGTATAGCTCGGAGGTAGAATGCCCTATAGCTCGGAGGTAGAATGCCCTTGATTTCAATCCCCAGTACCGCAAAAAGCAAAACAACAAGAACAACAAAAACCCACTGGAGGCCTGCAGGTGAGAGGGGCTGATGCTTTGAGGAGCAGGTCGTGCTGCCACAGCTGAATGAGGGTCCACCTGGAGCCCCCTGGGCTGGGTGTGAGGAGGACAGCTAAAGTTGGGGCAGGTACGTGGCAGGCTGGTGTGCCACCGTCCCTGGCAGGGGACACAGGAGTCTTATTCTCTGGGAGAACTGAGCCATGGGCACCAGGCTCCTCCAGACATGGTGGAGGTTGAGGGAGAGCAAGGAGCTAAGAGCAAGCAGAGCCCAGGCGTCCTCACCCCAGCACAGGTGCAGAGGAGCCCAAGGCAGGAGGCGAGTCTTTGCTGCACAACTATCAGTGCAAGAGAAATGCCTCTGGACACACCCTGTACACCGCCAGCTCCCCCGTGAGCCCCAGCTTCCAGATCAGCCTCACTGAGCTTCCCACAGCCTCGAGGTCATTTCTCCTGAGGTGAAGGGACAGCCAAGGTCACTGAACTGTGAGAACAGAACAAAGCAGACACAGAAGGAGCTCCGGGGACACATTTCCCTCACCAGTGTTCTGGAGAGGCCATCTCCAAGAACAGAGATCAGGATGCTGTCAGGAGGGACATCCAGGCCCTGCAGAGCTTACAGAAGTTAAAAAATAAGCAGAAATATTCCAAAGCATCATAGAAGGACTAGAAAATAAAGTTGAAGACATCTCCCAGAAAACGACCAACGAGGGGAGAGATCAGAAACCCAGGTGGCTGTCCCAGGGTTACTCTGGCCAGCACAGGTCAGGATGATGAAGGAGAGGAGTGTGGGGGGGGGGCAGACTGAGGAGGACACGGTCTTCAGACGGAACACCACGCAGTGCCAGGCATCGAGGACGCCCTGAGGGTTGTTAGAAGAAAAAGGCCCCAGTGGATGACCAGAGATCAGACAGCACTGGGCTCCCCTAGCAGTCACTGAGCACCGGGCAGGGCTTGGGGATGGCTTTGTGGGGTTTAGTCTCGTGTAATTTTGGACAAGCAGGTCACGGTCGTGTGGTCGACCGAGCCAGGAACCCTGGCTGATGGCTTTGCTCTCATGAATGGAGCTGGTGTTGTGGCCTCCCTGTCTGGGTTTCCTGTCTGATCTCACAGTGACAGTGCTCCTGTATCTCCTGGGGGGGGGGTGTGCTTGGGTCTGCCAAGAGGCAGCACCTGGCCAGGGTCAGATGAGCTAGAGGGCCCCTGGGGTGGCGCCCAGCCGGGCCCAACTGGTGGTAAGGCCTGGCAACCCAGCAGGCCATATTGGTGGGAACCTCAGGCACTGAGTGAGAACTGGGCGCAGAAGAGCTGGGGGGCCCTGAAGAGGGCAGTTGGCCCTTGCCTTTTAAACTAAGCAGCATGTTACTTACCTGAGTTCATCCAAACGATTTTTAGGCAGAGGGGAAGGTGAATGCCGCACTGAACGAGTACTAGAATGGACAGGTTGTCTGCATGGGTGACAGACCCGGCTTGTGCTCTGGCGGCTCTGCCGGCCTGTGCCCCCTCCCCCGCAGGGCTCCAGCCTCACTGCAGGTCATTGCTCTGCCTCCACTACTGTGCTCCTTCATCCTCTGCGAGCATCCTCCCAGTGCCTGCTCACCCTTAAGCCTTGGGTAATTGCTCCCCTTAGGAGCTTTCCAGGCCCAGGGCTCCCTCCTTGGTGGTCCTGGAACAGCGTGTGTGTGTGTGTGTAGTACTGGGGATTAAATCCAGGGGCATTCTACCTCTGAGCTATATCCCCAGCCCTTTTTTATTTTTTGTTTTGAAATAGGGTCTCACTAGGTTGCTAAGGGTCTTGCTACATTGCTGAGGCTATCCTCGAGCCTGCGATCCTCCTGTCTCAGCCTCCTAAGTACTGAGATTACAGGTATGTGCCACCATGCCAAGCTGGTTTAAAATATTTTAAATGAGCCAGGTGTGGTGGTACATGCCTGTAATCCTGGTACTTGGGAAGCTGAGGCAGGATCACAGGTTTGAGGACAACCTCAGCAATGTAGCAAGACCCTTTTCCTGTGTTCAAAATAAAAAATTAAGCCAAGCATGGTGGCACATGCCTGTAATCCCAGTACTTAGGAGGCTAAGACAGGAGGATCACAGGTTCAAAGCCAGCCTCAGTATCTCAGTGAGGCTAGCATCAGCTTAGCGAGACCCTGTTTCCAAATAAAAAATAAAATAGGGCTGAGGGTGTAGCTCAGCGGTAGAATGCCTCTGGGGTTCAATCCACAGCACACCTCCCCACACACAAATAAAAAATTTAAAAAAGCGCTGGGAGTGTATTTTGGGGGTAGAATGCCCCAATAGGGTTGATTCCCAGTACATATACATACATATATATATATACATATATATATATATACACACATATATACATACATATACTTTTTTATTTTTGCAGTATTGGGTGTTGAATGCAGGGGCATTCTATCTCCAAGCTACATCCCCAGCTTATTTATTTTGAAACAGGGTCTCACTAAATTGCAGAGGACTTTACTAAGTTTCTGAGGCTGGCCCTGCACCCACGATCCTCCTGTCTCAGCCTCCCAAGTACTGGGATTACAGGCTGTGCCTCCACACCCGGCTTCTGCTCTTGTCTTAGCTGGCTCAGCCTTTTCACCTGCTGGACCCCTTTGACCACTTTGGGACCCACTGCCCTTCCCTTCAGTGTGACCCTGCTGGGTCCATGCCACCCAGTTCCTGGAGTGCCCATGCAGGTAGAGAGACTGGTCTGTGTGCTGCAGTCAGGTGGCCAGAGCACGGGACTTTTCTCCCTTTTCAGTGGCCCACATTTCTAAGTGCCTGGATCTGGTCCACTGGCGACAGCATCTCTGGTCTAGAAGAGCTCAGAGCCCTCACTGGGCTGGGGCTCCTCTGTCCTCTGCCTACTCTAAGGGCGGTAAATGCATCAGGTTCCCAAAAGGCAGGCGTCTGCTGGGCAGGCCTCAATGTCACAGCAGTAAGCTGAGTCAGTGGCAGAGATGGCCTCAGAGCTGGCCAGGGACAGTGCTGCCCATGCTGGTGATAGGTGAGGAGGCATCAGCACAGCTTTCTCCACTCCAGGTTTGTTGCTGACAGGTGTAGTCTCTTTCTAGGCTTTTCCCAGGCATCCACTGGCGGCTCCTCCCAGCAGCCTTTGCTCCCTGGCGGTGCCCGGGGCTGCAGCGCCATCTAGGGGTGGCTTGGTGCAGGGCAGCATCTTTCCTGGAATGACATGGAGGTAACGTTGCTCTCAAGGAGGCACATCAGAACCACTGTTTGCAGCCGTGTGTGGTGGTGTATGCCTGTAATACCAGTCCTTGGGAGGCTGAAATGGAAGGATCACAGGTTCAAGGCCAGCCTTAGCAATCTAGCAAGACCCTGAGCAACTTAGTAAGACCCTGTTTCAAAATAAAAAATAAAAAGGGTTGGAGGTATAGCTCAGAGGTAGAATGTCCCTGGGTTCAATCCCTAGCACCAAAACAAAACAAAACATTGTTTGCAACAGTGTCCTCATGGGCCGATCTGGAGCTGCAGCTGCCAGCAACTGAGCTTCCTGTTGGACAAAATTCCAGGATTTTTCACCAGAGAAGCAGAGAGAGTTGGGGAAAGGGGATTACAAGCATGCGTCACCATGCCTGGCTAAAGAGAGTGCAGGAGGGCTGTGGCCAGACCTGGACATTGTTTCTCCCTGAAGGTGTGCACGACACCCCTCACTTTTTTTTTTTTTTTTTTTTTTTTTTTTTTTTTTTTGCGGTACTGGGGATTGAACTCAAGGGCATTCTACCTCCGAGCTATACCCCCAGCCCTATTTTTTATTCTTTATTTTGAAACCAGGTCTCACTAAGTTGCGGAGTGCCTCACTAGGTAGCTGAGGCTGGCCGCGAACCCGGATCCTCCGGTCTCAGCCTCCCGAATGCTGGGATTACAAGCGTGCGCCACCACGCCCGGCTACCCCTCACTTTTTATTGTGTGAATGCTCATAGATCTGACATCATCACTGTCTTCAAGTGCACAACTCAGTGGTACTGTGCACACTCAGCTGTTGTGTAGCCATTGCCGCACAGCTCCCTGGCAGTGTGGAAGGGCCCCTTTCTCCACACCCTTGCCGCCCTGGCTCTTTATATTTGAGTCCAGCCTTCCTCCAGTTGTAAAGGGAGCACATTCCAGTTCTGATCAGATTCATGTTTTTTGTTTTGTTTTTGCGGTACTGGGGATTGAACTCAGGGGCATTCTACCTCCGAGCTATACCCCCAGCCCTATTTTTTTATTCTTTATTTTGAAACAGGGTCTCACTAAGTTGCGGAGGGCCTCACTAGGTAGCTGAGGCTGGCTGCGAACCTGGATCCTCCGGTCTCAGCCTCCCGAATGCTGGGATTACAAGCGTGCGCCACGCGGCGAGATTCGCGGTTCTGGTCCACGTTTCCTGAAGGCTGACAGTGCTCGGCACGTCTTCTTGTGCTTGTTGGCCATCGTTGTATCTTCTTCAGGGAAGTGATGATTCAAGCCTTTGTTCATTTTTAATTAATAAGGTTGACTTTTTATTGTTGAAGGAGCAAGATACATGATTTGCAAATATTTTCTCCCATTCTGTAGGCTGCATTTTTCTCTGCTGATAGTCCTTTGATGCATGAGAACCAAGTTTTGATGTCATAGAGATACACAGAGACATAGAGACAGAACCCACACATCCTCTATGTGAGAATAACATCTGTGTTTTGAAAAATGTCCTAGCTGGGCGTGGTGGCACATGTTTGTAATCCCAATACTTGGGAGGCTGAGACCGGAGGATCCGGGTTCATGGCCAGCCTCAGCTACTTAGTGATGCTCTCTGCAACTTAGTGAGACCCTGTTTCAAAATGAAAAATAAAAGATAGCTCAGAGGTAGAATGCCCCTGGGCTCCATCCCCAGTACCACAAAAAAAAAAAAAAAAAAAAAAAAAAAAGAAAGAAAGAAAAAGAAAAATGTCCTTTTAGCCAGGTGTGGTGACACATGCTTGTAATCCCAGTGTTTGGGAGGCTGAAACAGGAGGAGGGTCGCAGGTTCACAGCCAGCCTCAGCTACTTAGTGAGACCCTCTGCAGCTTAGACTCTGTTTCAAAGTAAAGAATAAAAAATAGGACTGGGGTGTAGCTCAGAGGTCAAATGCCCCTGGGTTCTATCCCCAGTACCACAAAAATAAGTAAATAAGACCTTTTAATTGGGCACTGTGGCTGTAATCCCAGTACTTAGGAGGCTGAGATAGGAAGATTGCAGATTCATAGCTAGCCTCAGCAGCTTAGTGAGACCCTCTATAACTTAGTGAGATCATGTTTCAAAATAAGAAATAAAATAGGGGTAGGGATGTAGCTTAGAGGAGGAATGCCTCTAGGTTTAATCCCCAGTACCACAAAAATAAATACATTAAATAAATAAAAATAAAGATCCCCTTTTCCTCAGCTGGATGTGGTGGCTCATAGCTATAACCCTAGTACTTGCGAGGCTGAGACAGGAGGGCTGCAGGTTTGAGACCAGCCTCAGCAACTTACCGAGACTCTCAGCAACTTAATAAGACCCTATTTAAAAAACAAAATCTAAGCTGTCGTGGTGGCACACACCTTTGCAACTTAGATTGTTTCAAAATAAAATAGGGCTGGGGGTATAGCTCAGTACTACAATGCCCCTGGGTTCAATTCCTATTCAACAAAAAATGCCCCCCCTTGGAGCAAGTGTTACAATAGGCGAGGACCTTATAGGTGGGAAATACTGGAGATTGAACCCAGGGGCATTCTACCTCCAAGCTGTATACTCCCAGCCCTGTTTTATTCTTTATTTTGAAACAGGGTCTCACTAAGTTGTGGCGGGCCTCACTAAATTGCTGAGGCTGGCTGCGAACCTGTGATCCTCTTGTCTCACTCTCAAGTACTGGGATTACAAGCATGGGCCACCACATCCAGCTTCTCAGTCCTTTTTATTTTTTGAAACAGGGTCTTGCTAGGTTGCTAAGAGTCTTGCTAAGTTGTTGGGCCAGCAGCCTCCTCCTGTCTCAGATTCCCAAGTACTGGAATTACAGCGTGCCACCATGCCTGGCCTGACATGCTCTTAAGGCTCGGGTCTGGACAGAGACTGAGTGCTGCAGGTAGGAGCTTGTGGAAAAGATTTGGCATTGCCTGTAAGTCAAGTGTCTGTTGCTGCCTGTTCACACCAACTTCTCTTGGACTGACCTTTCTCCACAACAGTGTAAAGAAAAAAAACCCCACATACACACAAGATATAGTAAGCAAGCTGGGTTTGGTGGCATATGCCTATAATCCCTGTACTTGAGAGGCTGAGACAGGAAGATTGCAGGTTCAAAGCCAGCCTCAGCAATTTAGAAGGCTCTCAGCATCTCAGCAACTTAGGGAGACCCTGTTTCCAAATAAAAAATAAAAAATAGGGCTGGGGGTGTAGCTCAGAGGTAGGTTGTCCCTGGGTTCAATCCCTAGTACCAAAAAAAAAAAAAAAAAAATATATATATATATATATATATATATATATATATATATACACACACACACACATATAGTATGTTCTCTGGAAAGCTCTCACAGAAACATCATTTTAACCCCTCCCCCCCTTTAACTGGAGATTGAACTCAGGGGCCTTCTACCTCTGAGCTACACCCCAACCCTTTAAGTAGCTAAGACTAGCCTCAAACCCATGATCCTCCTGTCTCAGTCTCCCACGTTCTGGGATTATAGGCATATATCACCACACTCAGCACTTTACCCTTGATCATGCTCCAGACAGGCTCCAGTTGTCAGTGCCTGGGCCTCAGCGGTCCCAGGAACCGGGAAATGCATCAGCCTTTGAGAGTTCAGCCTCAGAAACAGTATGCCATAGGTCAGAATGAAGGCGAGCCACGTCCCTCCAGGCCTGCTGGGCTCAGAGTTCCTGGGGAGGCTGGTGTGGCTGCAGTGTGCAGGTGTGCGGGGCCCAGGGCAGTGCGGCCGCCCACCCTGCTCCTCTGCAGTGGCTGTGGGAGGGAACCTCCCCTCTGCCTTGCAACACAGCCTGGGGTA
Source organism: Graphiurus murinus (assembly GCA_004027655.1). Classification (NCBI taxonomy): domain Eukaryota; kingdom Metazoa; phylum Chordata; class Mammalia; order Rodentia; family Gliridae; genus Graphiurus; species Graphiurus murinus. Next base: position 61,265 of record PVLC010005355.1, on the reverse strand, counting down.
AGGAGTCTGAGCCCTGGCGAGGTGGTTTGCTGATGGTGCTTCCCCTCTGCTTCCTCACAGGGATTGACTACAAGACGACCACCATTCTGCTGGATGGCCGGCGTGTCAAGCTGGAGCTCTGGTGAGTCAGGGCGATCTGAGAGGAAAGGGGAGCCAAGTAAGAAAACAGGAAGGCACCATGCTTAGATCTCACTTATGATCGCCATTTAAACCAACCCTGCTCAAGCATGATGGAAAAACAAAAATTCTAGGGCATTTTGTTCTGATAGAGCTCACTCCCTTTTTTGCCCATAAAGACTATTTCCATGGTGGCCACGGCCCCTCGCCTAGCCTTTACCTGGGCTTCACATTAAAGAGTGTGCCCAGAAGGTCAAAGTCAAAACACAAATTCCCGTAGGTGTGGGGTTCTCCAGAGTGTCTGGTTCCCAGGCCTGTGTAGGGAACTCACTCAACCAAGCTGAGGGAGGCTGGCCCTCTCTGCCACCTGCCCGCGTGCTGTCATAGTGCTGGGCTGGCATGATCCATGCAGTTGGCACCTGGCACAGTCCACCTGTGCCTGCAGTGGCTGCCCTCCACGATCTCCCCAGGATGACCAGGGCGAGCTGCAGAGCTGAGAAGAGGACACGAGCCTCTTACGTGGGACCACATGTGCATGCCAAGGGCCCGACAGCCATGACCCTCCTGATCCCCCTTGTGTTTCAGGGACACGTCCGGCCAGGGCAGGTTCTGTACCATCTTCAGGTCCTACTCCAGGGGCGCGCAGGTAAGACTGGCAGCATTCTTTTTTTTTAACCACAAGAAATACTTTAATAACACTCTTCTATGTGTGTACAGATTCTGGACTGTCCAAAAAGTACTTTCTCACTTAGGATCCATTGGTGCCGTTAGCCACCTGTCTGGCAGCGTTCTTCTTTGTTGCTTTTCAAATGGGTGCTTCTCGTGGCTCTTTCTGAGCATGGATTGCTGTGCTGTCCAGTTCCCTAGGCACAGCATTCCTTTCTAAGAGTATTTCGCCATCTGAACATCAGGCCTCTCTCTTGATAGCTCACCTCTCTTTGGGGAGGGTGCATCCTCCCCTGCTCCCCTTTGAGCCGGAGCCTCTCCTCCCAGTTCCCCTGTGCCAAGAGGCACCTGGAACCCCAGCGTGCCTGCTGTCAATGTCTCTGCAAAGGCCACCACTGTCAAAATGAACTCAGTAATCTGAGCGCAATGGTATGTATCTATAACCCAGCTACTAGGGAGCTACCCAGCTGCTGAGGCAGAAGAATCATGATTTTGAGGTTAGCCTGGGCAACATAGCAAGACTCTATCTAAAAAAAAGGGGGGGAGCAAAAATAAATAAATAAAAACGGAGCCAGGCGTGGTGGCGTACGCTTGTAATCCCAGCATTTGGGAGGCTGAGACTGGAGGATCTGGGTTCGCAGCCAGCCTCAGCTACCTAGTGAGGCACTCCGCAACTTAGTGAGACCCTGTTTCAAAATAAAGAATAAAAAATAGGGCTGGGGGTGTAGCTCGGAGGTAGAATGCCCCTGAGTTCAATCCCCAGTACCGCAAAAAAAAAAAAGTAAATAAAATAAAAAGGACTGGGCATGTAGCTCAGGGATAGAGACCCCTTGGTTGGAGCTCTGTTATTGCCAAAAAAAGGACTACCACTGACCAAAGGTAGCTTCACAGTGTCTGCCTGGACTCTCACACGTGGAGTTACAAGGCTGATAAGGAAGCACTGGCTTCGTGGGCAGGCAGGGCTAGATCAGAAGTCAGGATTCTGTTCCAAGCCCGACTGCAGTAATTTTGACTTGTCATGTGTGTACGTATGTGTGTGCACACATGCATGTTCTCACACTGGGGATTGAACCCAGGGGCATTCTACCTTCAAGCTATACCCCAGCCCTATTTTATTTTGAAAGTGTCTTGCTAAATTACTAAGGGCCTTGATGAGTTGCTGAGGCTGATCTCAAACCTGTGATCTTCCTGTCTCAGCCTCCCAAATTCGGGATTACACGCATGTTCTGCCACATCTGGCTCCACCTTTGTCTTAAGGAGACCTGGGGGCTATATCTAAGCCTTCCAGAAGTGGAAGGGTATGTTTTTGAGGTACACAGCGCCCTCCTCCTTCATTCAGCTGTACTTTCCCTGCCCTGGTGTGGCGCACTTGGTGGTTCAGCCTCAGGAGCCTCCTGCAAAGTAGAATGTAGGCGTTGCTCAGCGCTGTGTGGTAGGTGGCGTGCTGTAGGCGTTGTTCAGCGCTGTGTGGTAGGTGGCGTGCTGGTGTCACACCTGCTGGAGAGTCCGTGACAGGGCCACTGCTGAGATATTCAGGGCAGATGGAGATAGCCCAGAGCTGAGCTCCTAGTAATTGGTCTCTAAGGGATGTGGCAGGAAAGACCCCGTAGCAAATCCTGCTCAGCCTGGTGGCAGGGAGCCCTCGCAAAAACTGCTCCCAGAGTGACTGACATCCTGCTCTGTGAGTTACGGGCTGGAAAACTCAGAAGCGCCTCTGCTCATTCTGCCCCGGGTGCCCCTGGGGCGGAGTTCGTGATGGACTGCTGCGCGGACTCTTGGCTCCTATCCTGCTGCTCTGTGGCCCCGCCAGCCCCACACCCCGAGCCTGGAGAGAACGTGAAACCGGCAGTTGTGCCCCGGCCTGGTCGTCGGGGAAGGGAAGGAGCAGCACTCGTGAGCCAGCCAGCCCTGCTCGCAGAGGTCTCCTCCCTGCAGCCCTCCTTGGGCAGCAGGCATATTGCCCATCTGCTCGTCAAACTAGTAACCCACGAGGTCGCTCTGCCACGCCTGTGTTCCTGCGCCCAGCCTGGAAAGACCCTGTCCATCTAGTGCGTGCCCCAGGCCTGGGGCCAGCTGTGCTTGTGGGTGACCTCCGTGTGTCTCTCTCACAGGGCATCCTCCTGGTGTATGACATCACCAACCGCTGGTCCTTTGATGGCATTGACCGGTGGATCAAGGAAATTGATGAGGTAGGTGTGGCTCTGCACCCCTCCAGGGGAAGGCACACTGCCCACCACGGCCTCTCCACAGCCCAGGAGGCGTGGCGAGTGAGGTTCCTGCTGAAGGCTGAGAGTGGGGACAGCCCACGAGTGTGCCTCTGCTGAGTTCTCTGTCCCGTCCCCCTGCCCGCAGCACGCACCTGGGGTCCCTCGGATCCTGGTTGGGAACCGGTTGCATCTGGCCTTCAAGCGACAAGTGCCAACGGAGCAGGCCCGCGCCTATGCAGAGAAGAACTGCATGACGTTCTTTGAGGTCAGCCCCCTGTGCAACTTCAACGTCATCGAGTCCTTCACTGAGCTCTCCCGGATCGTGCTCATGCGGCACGGCATGGAGAAGATCTGGAGGCCCAATCGAGGTGGGGCTGGGATTAGGGCGGGAATGCAGGTTAGAGCCGTGGGGGTGCTGGGTGAGACCTGCAGGGGCTGAGGATGTGGGAGGGGTGGAGCCACAGGGGAGTACTGGGGGTGGGGTCATGCAGGGTGCAGTGGTACATGCCTATAATCCCAGCTCCTTAGGAGGCTGAGGCAGGAGAATCACAAGTTGAAAGCCAGCCTGGAAGCTTAGTGAGACCCTCAAAATGAAAAATAAAATAGAATTGAGGGAGCCAGACATGGTGGCACATGCTTGTAATCCCAGTACTTGGGAGGCTGCGTTAGGAGGATCACAGGTTCATGGTCAGTCTCAGCATTAGTAAGACCATGTTTCCAAATAAACATAAAATAGGGCTAGGGTTGTAGCTCAGAGATAAAACACCTCTGGGTTCAATCCTTAAAAATAAAATAAGCTGGGCGTGGTGGCACACGCTTGTAATCCCAGCATTTGGGAGGCTGAGACCAGAGGATCCAGGTTTGCAGCCAGCCTCAGCTACCTAGTGAGGCCCTCTGCAACTTAGTGAGACCGTTTTGAAATAAAGAATAAAAAATAGGCCTGGGGGTGTAGTTTGGAGGTAGAATGCCCCTGAGTTCAATCCCCAGTACTGCAAACAAACAAACAAATAAATAAATAAAGGGATTGGGGGTTCAGCTCGGTGTGGAGCGCCCCTGCCCCTGGGTTCACTTCCTAGTACCTCACAGACACAGGAGAAATCTCCGAGCTCTAAGGTGTGAGCAGGTCAGTGAGAGCGTGTGTCCAGAACTCTGCAGGCGTGTGTGCCTCTGGTTACCTGGCACAGGTTGTGGGGCTATGTCACAGGCCAGGCTGGGGCTCTGCAGTGTTGTGCCCTGTTCCACACCAGGTCCTCAACCAGAATCCCACAGGACTCTTTATTTCTGCGAACCTGGAAATAAAGAATAAAATAGGGCTGGGGCTGTAGCTCGGAGGCAGAATGCCCCCAGGTTCCATCCCCAGTACTGCAAAAAAAAAAAAAAAAAGATTAAGCCACGGGCTGGGCATCCTGGCACATGCCTGTAATCCCAGTACTTGGGAGGCTGAGACAGGAGGATCCAGGTTCAAAGCCAGCCTTAGCTACTTAGGCCCTCTGCAACTTAGTGAGACCCTGTTTCAAGAAATAAAGAATAAAAACTAGGACTGGAGGTGTAGCTCAGAGGTAGAATGCCTCTAGGTTCAATCTCCAGTACCTAAAATAAAATAAAGTAGGGCTGGAGATGTAGCTCAGAGGTAGAATGCCCCTGGAGTCAATCCTTAGTGCCCCTCATTCCCCCAAAAGATGAAGCTGCAGGGAAGCCCAAGGCCTTCATTCTCAAGGGGAGCTATGAATAGCCTGGTTGTGCCCTGGGCATCTGTGCACTCTACAGCCGGTGCTGGGTACAGCCAGGCTGGATTGAGTTGAGCCCCCACGCAACCCAGTTACAGGAGGGCTGCAGAGTGACTGGCTCCCGCAGCACCCTAAGGTGCAGAAGAGAAGGCCGAGGGAGCCGCCTAGCGGACACTCTCTTGCCAGTAGCTGGGGGCAGAGTAGCGGGGCATCCAGGTTCCTGAGGAGCCCTGGATGTGTCCAGAAACCTAAGGGAACCACCAGGAGCTTGGAGACCCTCCCAGCCAGGTGGGTGGAGAAGCCCGCCCCTCAGCACGCGCCTCACCTCCCCACCCCCCACAGTGTTCAGCCTGCAGGACCTCTGCTGCCGTGCCATCGTCTCCTGCACACCGGTGCACCTCATTGACAAGCTTCCGCTGCCGGTCACCATCAAGAGCCACCTCAAGTCCTTCTCGATGGCCAATGGCATGAACGCTGTCATGATGCATGGCCGGTCCTACTCCCTGGCCAGCGGGGCTGGGGGCAGCAGCAGCAAGGGCAACAGCCTCAAGAGGTCCAAGTCCATCCGCCCCCCCCAGAGCCCGCCCCAGAACTGCTCTCGGAGCAACTGCAAGATTTCCTAGCAGGGCCGGTGGGCTCCACTGCGCAGACTCGGGGAGGCTCACACCGCGGCGCTTTGGCCGCGTGCAGAAGACTTGGCCACAGTCCTGCCTAGGAAACGTCAGGTTTCCTCCACACTTGGCTGGGTGGAGGGAGGAGCGTGCAGGAGAGAGCGCGCTCCACAGACTGGGCGGAGGGGCCTGCGGGCGCCAGGACTGCCGGTGCTACGGAGAGCCTGATCTGAACCAACCCTGGATTCACGGCTGCCTGGGCTCGGTCCAGTAGAGAGCCTGGCTCCCCTTTCTTATTTATATATAGAACACTTCACCTGTTTTGTACATTTTTAAAGGGCGGTCAGGGAAGCCTGGAAGCAGCCACCTGGCACGCTTGCGCCTTCACACCACGGCAGCCATGGGGAGGTACAGCATGTCTGGGGAAGGAGTCTGTCAGAGCGGATGTTCTTTGGATTTGCATACACTTTGCCTGGGGTGTTGGCACTGCTCAGAGGCCAGTGGGAATCAGATGGGACATGGGCACCCTCCAGAAGTTTCTGGAGCAATCTTCGCTCCAGCTTCTCTTTCTGTGTGCTGGGTAGGGGCAGACATGTCTTCCACCAGCCTTCTCTGAATACTGGCCCTGTGCCTGGGAGCTCGGTCAGCTATAGGGAGGGGAGGAGCAGGGTGCACCTGGGACCCTGCCTTAGCCTCGCCACAGGCCCCGGTGATGTGGCGCAGAGGTCCGCATCTCCAGGTTGACAACAGCCGTCCAGAGACCTGGGCATGCTGGAGGGGCCACAGCCCGCTCGTGTCTGGCGTCGGGGCTGCTGGGCACCTTGTCTGGCCTCCAGTTGTTGGCAGCTTGTGCTCATCAACCTCGCCTGTTGTGGCTCTGCCACCCATGAGGTCACATGTCACTGGAACCCTTTCAGCCTTTTTCTTAGTGACACCACCTCCACACCTGCCTCGCTCACGCTTTGGACGATGGGGTGGACGAGAACCCCTCCCAGAGGAGCCACCAGCCAGCCTGTGCCATGCACGGGTCCTCCACACACTGCTCTGGCTCCCGCCCTTCTGTGGGGACATGGTCCTCTGGGCCTGTTCACTGTCCTTGCCTGATGATGCAGCCCTCCGTCACATTGGTGCTCAATTCTACCTCCTGCCCCTGTGCCCCTGGCCACTGCAGGAGCGCCCCAGGCCTTGACCGCTCTTGCCAGGGACCTCTGTAGTGCACGAGTCATGCAACAGTCCTGCACGGGTGTTAGCGGGCTCCGGTGGACAGCGGCACACCTGCTGTTCTGGAAGATGAGTCGTGCTGCTGGGGAGGGGCTGTGCCAGGTCAGCTGCCCGGTGGGCCCTGAGTAGGGCAGGCAAAGACAGCCCCACCTGTTCTTTTGCTGCCAACAAGGCCCCCTTCTCTGGAATCATGAACAAAATCACACGAACTTTGTTTTGAGGATCTGGATGGTCCCACGTGCACGATACCAACACTACTCTTGCTGCTGTCAGACCACCATGCCTGAGTCTTGAACTGTTCTTACTCCTTTGTACAGTAAACGTAATTCAGCTGTGCCCGCTCTGCTGTTTTCTCAGTCAGTCTGGTGGTGGCGCTCTGCACAGGGGCCAGCACTGCTTTGTGCCTGGCCACCTGACCACAGGCTGTTGGCCCCTCTGTCCCCTGGAGCTGCCCTTGCTGACCTGCATCTATATTGGGGTCACACCTGGTCCTTAGATGGCTGGGCCTGCTCACAAGCCACACTTGCCTGGGGGACAGAAGCGTGTCCAGGTGGCTCACCTCCTTCCTGGAGTCTTGAGTCCTCCTCCACAGCTCCTGGCAGCAGACCCTCAAGGAAGACATTCCCCACAACTTGCCACAGCTTTCCGGACCCCAGAAGTAGGGTCCTGCCCCGCCAAGTGTGTGTAGGATGCTCTGGAGGTCAGAGCTGAGCAGGAGAGGGGACGCTCTGTTCAGAAAGGACCCCACAGGGCCTGTGCTGTCTCCTGCCAGCACTCCAGCTGGGGGCTGCCGGGAGCCCTGCCCTGGCCACCCACCCCTCATTAGCAGGGGCCAGCTCACCACAGCCTCCTTGTAAGGAAGGAGACGCTGGCGCCTGGGGCCATCTCTCGGTTCCATTCTGGCCAGACCAAGCTCTTTATTACCCTGCCTCCTGGGTCAGGAGGTCAGACTCGGGGTCACAAGAACATTTTCAATCCTGTCCTGGAGAAAGCCACTTCCTGGGGCCCCAGACCTCTGGAGCCACCGGAGAGTTTGGAAGGGCAGATTCCAGTCCCTTTGTCCTGCCACCAGCGTTTGATCTCTTCTGAGAGCTGGGCTGGCTCCCTGCCCTCCCCCACAGAGGAGGGGCCTGCTGCCCGGCTGGCCCTCTGGCCTGGTGGCTGGGGGCAGGGAAAGACTGGGTGCTTGGGATCCCTGAGCAACTCCTAGGACTTTTTTTTTCTTTTTTTTTCTTTTTTTTTTAAGTACTAGGGATTGCCCAGGGGCATTCTATCTCTTGAGTTACACCCACAGGGCCCTTTTTATAGGAACCTCGGCTGTCCCTAGGTTGCTGACGCTGTTCTCAAAACTGTGACCTTCCTGTCTCAGTCACCCAAGTACTGGGATTACAGGCATGCGCCACCACGCCTGGCAGGACCTTGCTCTTTTCTGGGGGCGTTAGAGGCCCTTGGACTTGGCTGTCCTCGGGCTCCCCATGTGGATGCCCGGTGTAGAGTGGAGCCTGTTCCAGGGCTGGACAGACCGCATCTGGCCAGCACACAGGGGCCGTCTGATTCCATCCCAGGGGAGACCTTGCTCTCTTTATACCTCCTTGCCCAACTGAGTAAGGACCTGGGGGCAGAGCCCTGGGCCAGGAGCCAGGGACCTGGCATCAGCAGAGGGTGTGTCTGGAAATGCAAAATCCTGCAGTGACACACACTGGGGCCTGAGCGCTGAGCTCCCAAGGCCCCACCCCTGCAGTAGTAGTCAACCTCAGGCCTTCCTGACGGGTGACGGAGGTGAGTCTTTCCCAGGAAGGGAATGGGACCCCCACCCACACATCTGCTGGGCTCAAGTAGAGCCCCAGTACCTCACCCAGACTCAGGTGACATACCAGCCTGGACCTGCTGTGGGTAAGACCCAGGCTCACGGTCAGTTGGGGGTGGCGGTGCCTGAATCCTCTCCACATGGGAGACCAAGGGGGTTGGGGACAAAAGCTGCTGAGACCCACTGGCCCTCCCCCTTCCTGAGTCCAGGGGGAGGCTCCTGAAGAAGACCGATCCCTGCTGGCTCCAGCCTGTGGAGGGAGGGGCTTGGGTTACGGAGTCCCCCTCCTCTCTGGTCAGAGCTGGCCCTTCTCCGCCCCTTGCTGACCCTCGTGTCCAGTGGCTTAGAGTTTCTGAGCCCTGGCCCCTCCCTAGCCTCCTCTCCTCCGGCTGTGCTGACCAGGGAGCCGCCCACAGTGCTTAGGAGAGGAGCTGGGCTGGGGAGGGGCCTGGCCGCACAAACAGCTCTGAGACCCCCACCCACCCATCTGGGGTGCCTGTGGAGCGGAGCATCTGTGGTGGGCTGCAGCTTGAGGGGCTAAGGGGAGCCCGAGGAATCATCAGAGGAGAGGAGGGGCCATCCTGAGACAAGGACAGCTATCACAGCCCCAGAGAGTGGGTATCTGCAGGGAGCCAGGCTCAGCGGGGCCTGAGGAGGGGCTAGGCGGCCACGCATCTCTGCCGCCTGGCCCTGCGGTCCCCATGCCCACCCAGCAGCTGCTCCTGCCTCTGCTCCTTGTCGTCGGGCTGGCCTCGGGGGCTGGTCTGCTGCCAGAGCCAGGGAACCACGCCGGCTTGTGCCCTAACCAGCTCAGCCCCAGCCTGTGGGTGGATGCCCAGAGCACCTGCGAGCGGGAGTGCACCGGGGACCAGGTGAGCACGGGGCCCCAGGAAGCCTTGGGGACTTGGACACACCCCCAGCCCTTTGGGGGGAGGAGCCTCCAACCGCAGGAGCCCACTTCCTCCTGGGGTTTTTTGCCCATGTCCTATTGAGAACACCAAGTAGCGCCTCATCTTTGCCCTGACGAAGAAAGCGCCTTCCCTACTCCCCTGGGTGGTCCTATCCTCACCAAACCTGCCACTTCCCTGCCTGGGCACCCATTACTCTCTGAAGACCAGAGTGCAAACAGGCCTCTGACCCTCCCCCTCAAAGAGCTCGCTGCCTCGCTCACTGCCCTCCCCTCACACCCAGGATGTTGGGACAAGCTCCCCAGGGATGGGAACAGTGCTGTGCGCTCTCCCGCTGAGGTACGACCCCCAACCCAGGTGTCCTGCCATGAGTGGTCTCTGCACAATAGGCGCGATAATGAGTCCGGCAGTGCAGCTGAACGAGGGGATGTGTGAGCCCAGCAGCTCCGCATCCTGGACAGAAAGCCTGTACTCAGCTTTCCAGAGGGGGAAAGGTTGGGGGGGAGAGAGCCCTCAGCGGCAGCTCCAGAGCTGTTCTGCTGTCTGTGCCTCCTGGGGGAGGGCGGGAGGGTATGTATCAGGATTCATACTGAGCTGCCCCCACCCCCAGGACTGCGCAGCCTCGGAGAAGTGCTGCACCAACGTGTGTGGGCTGCAGAGCTGTGTGGCAGCCCGCTTCCCCGATGGCGGCCCAGCCACACCTGCGACAGCAGCCTCCTGTGAGGGCTTCGAGTGCCCACAGCAGGGTTCAGACTGCGACATCTGGGATGGGCAGCCTGTGTGCCGCTGCCGTGACCGCTGTGAGAAGGAGCCCCACTTCACCTGTGCTTCCGACGGCCTCACCTACTACAACCGCTGCTACATGGATGCAGAGGCCTGCCTTCGTGGCCTCCACCTGCACGTCGTGCCCTGCAAGCACGTGCTCAGCTGGCCGCCCAGCAGCCTGGGGCCTCCTGAGACCACTGCCCGCCCGACACCTGGGGCCGCCCACATGCCGCCTGCACTGTACAGCAGCCCCTCCCCACAGGCGGTGCATGTGGGAGGCACTGCCAGCCTCCACTGTGAGGTCAGTGGCCGTCCACCACCCGCCGTGACCTGGGAGAAGCAGAGCCACCAGCGGGAAAACCTGATCATGCGCCCTGACCAGATGTATGGCAACGTGGTGGTCACCAGCATCGGGCAGCTGGTGCTCTACAACGCCCGGCCTGAAGACGCCGGCCTGTACACCTGCACTGCACGCAATGCTGCCGGCCTGCTGCGGGCTGACTTCCCACTCTCTGTGGTCCAGCGGGAGCCGGCCAGGGACAGGGCGCCCGGCATCCCAGCCCTGGCAGAGTGCCTGCCGGGCGCCCAGGCCTGCGCCGGCCCTGCCTCCTCCCACAATGTGCTCTGGCACTTCGACCCACAGCGTGGTGGCTGTATGACCTTCCCAGCCCTCGAATGTGACGGGGCCACGCGGGGCTTCGAGACCTATGAAGCATGCCAACAGGCCTGCGCCCGTGGCCCTGGGGACGCCTGTGCACTGCCGGCAGTGCAGGGGCCCTGCCAGGGCTGGGAGCCACGCTGGGCATACAACCCGCTGCTGCAGCGCTGCCTGCCTTTCCTGTACAGTGGCTGCGAGGGCAATGGCAACAATTTTGAGAGCCGAGAGCGCTGTGAGGATGCCTGCCCTGTGCCTCGCACGCCGCCCTGCCGGGCCTGCCGCCTCAGGAGCAAGCTAGCCCTGAGCCTGTGCCGCAGCGACTTCGCCATCGTGGGGAGGCTCACGGAGGTGCTGGAGGAGCCTGAGGCTGCCAGTGGCATCGCCCGCGTGGCCCTCGACGATGTGCTCAAGGATGACAAGATGGGCCTCAAGTTCTTGGGCACCAAGTACCTGGAGGTGACACTGAGCGGCATGGACTGGGCCTGCCCCTGCCCCAATGTGTCGGCTGGCGATGGGCCACTAGTTATCATGGGTGAGGTGCGTGATGGTGTGGCCGTGCTGGACCCTGGTAGCTACGTCCGTGCTGCCAGCGAGAAACGAGTCAAGAAAATCTCGGAGCTGCTGGAGAAGAATGCCTGCGAGCTGCTCAACCGCTTCCAAGACTAGCCCCGCCCCTGTCTCCCACCTTCCTGCTGAATAAAGGCCCTCCTCACCCCTGGAACTCCAGGCCTGCTGGTGTTGGCTGGGGACCCTTGTCCTTCCAGATGACACTCCCAGCCTGTTCTCCAGCTGGGCTCCTGCCATCAGCTGGAGCTCTGGCTCCTGTCCAAAGTCACCGGGGAGCACCAGCTCACCTCAGTACCCCCTACATCCCCGAAGCAGTCTCCAGGAGGGGACCAGTTCCATTCTGCCACAGCAGCAGTCCCTGTGTTGTTCCTCTAGCAGTAAGGCCCAGAACACCCCAATCCCTGACCCCACAGGCCAGGCTCTCCTGCCCATCAACACCCACAAGTTGTTCCCAGGAGGCAGTACAGTGGACACCCACAACGGGCAGCAGGAGGTGCTTTATTCTGAAGCAGGTTATGCCCAGCCTCTCGGTGATCCAATAGCCCAGACTGGGTGCGGGTGGTGGTTCCAGAAGACTAGGCCAGGGAGGCCAACTCTGGGATCTGGTTTGTGTCCTATAGAGCCTTTGACAGGGACACAGATGGACTACTCTTTCCGGAAAATCAAACACTTGTTGTTGGCTGGCATGTCCACCTGGAAAAATGCTTTGCTGGAGTGGCCCTCAGTCCCCAGGAAGGCCACCCCGCTCCCAGCCCATCCTGCCTACCATCCTCTCTAGGAGCAAGCCACTGGTCTGACCCAGGTCCTCCAGGAAGGCTGTGTCCCGCAGCCCCCACTCTGGGTTCCTGTAGCAGGAAAGGAGGTGGAGTCTTGGCTGGGGCTGCTGGCACCCAGCCACCTACCCTGAGCCAGGCCCCTTGAACCCAGCTCTGACCTGCATCTGAGCATCAGGTCAAAGTCCACGTTGCTCTGGGGAGAGATCTTCCCTTTGACTGCGTAGGGCTGCAGAAACAGGGGGGCACAGTCCACAGCCCCAGGGTCAGCCATTCCCAGTAGGCCACTGGACAGATTTGCAGGCTGGGGTCTGGGAATGAAAAGGGCACCCCCTTTCTTCCCCCAAGAAGAGAAAAGCCAAGGACAAACTGGTGAACCTCCAGGTACAGAGAGACCCATAGGCAAAAAGGAGAGGGCAGCTGAGGTTGCCAGGGTGCCAACGGGCAGGGCCACTCACCCCATAGGTGATGAGCAGGGCCTTGGGTTTGAGCAGGTGTCCAGCTGCTCTGAAGAGCCCCTGGGGAGGGAGAGGCAGGACATAACCAGTCACCTTCCAGGCCCCAAAGAGCTCTTGGCTGGCGTCTGGCTCTAGCCATGACAGGACGACCCTGGCCTCTGCCCCCTCCCAGTGCAGCTCTGGCTGCCACCCACCTCGGTGCAGCTCAGGGGGCTGATGTGGATCATGTTGATGCACAGCACCAGGTCCAGAGACTGCGGCAGGATCCCGCCCCACTGCTGCCACTCCCAGGTCACGTCCAGGTACAGCGGGGCCTTCACGTTGGACAGCCCCTGGGCCTGCGTAGTGGCCGCGATGCTGTGGAAAGCCAGCAGCCACTCAGCCAGGCGCCAGGAGCGGCCAGATCCCCGGCTCCCGACGCGCCCGCTTCCGCTGCCTCCGTCCCACACCCGGGGCCGAGCCGCACCTGTCCAGGCAGCGCTGGTCCACGTCGGAAGGCTGCCACTCGGCGTGCGGGAAGGCCTGCGCGAAGTGTGCTGCATGCTGACCCGAGCCCGAGGCCACCTCGAGCACGCGGACGCCGCGCTGGGCCGGGTCCACGTACTGCTGCAGCACGCGCAAGATGGGCTCCTTGTTCCGCTCGGCGGCGGCGGCCACCAGCATCGCAGCCGAGCCTCCAGTCCCCGACGCGGGGCGCACCGGGAGCGGTGTCCAGGAGCTGCCGCGGTGCGCGTCGGGAGCTGTGGCGGGGAGCGAGCGCGAGGCACGCTGGGAGCTGTGGCGGGGGCCCTGCCGCGGGTGTGTGGACAATTCCCAGCAGGACGTGCGCCGCTCCTTAAAGGGCCCGCAGCCACTGGAGCCGCGGTCCCAGGCGACCGGGCGCTGGGAGTGGCCCCACGCAGGGGACAGGGCACGGGGTGGGAATGCTGCCTCAGGTACCCTTCTGAGCTCAGGTAACCCGTCCCACGTCCCACGGCGTGCCAGAGTCTTCAGAGTGTGTCACTCGCGGAGGGTCATTTGTCCGGTTCGCGTTGCACCGGAGCGGGAGCTTCCACTTGGCCTCGGGTCTTCTATACTTCCTCAGTTGTCCGGTAAGCAGGAGCTCATTCTCCAGATAAGGAAAATCCAAAAGTAGAACTGCGCCGCCCGGGAATCGAACCCGGGTCGCAAGAATGGGAATCTTGCATGATACCACTACACCAGCGGCGCTGTTAGGAAGCTGGCCTGCCGCGAGACTTAGGAATTATGATGCAAGCCCGCCGCGCTGGCGGACACAGCGCATGCGCGTCGCCGCCAGTGCTTCAGCCCGGTGCTACAGAGAGGAACCCGTCTCTTGGAGTCGTTTGGAGCCCGAGGGAAGCGAGGTGGACCGAGGCGGGATTAAGGACAGCCTTGGTTCCGGACTACGTTGCAGAAAATGACAACCGTGAGAGCTTGGGAGCCAGTGGGGGCGGAACCCTCGGGACCGGGGCCCTGGACTTCGGGGGATGGTGGGTCTGGGACTGTACCCAGTGATGCTCAGTGCTTTTCTGTGACACTGAGGCTGCCAGCACCAGCTCGTAGCGGGATAGGTAGCAGGATGGGTTAGTGACCCCTGAAATCAAGTCCATGCCGAGATGTGTGCATGTCCTGGGGTGCTTCCTGGATAGTCAGCTTGGGGTCCTCGAAACATTGTTCAAAACATCCATCCGTGCTCTGCGGTCAGGACTAACGGAGAACCCCACACCTGATGTCTCACTGGACAGGGCTGAGGCTGGCGGCTGACTGGACTTGCTACTGAGGGCAAGTCCAGGGATGGCCATCAGCCAGGAGGACTGGGGTGTGAGTATGGTTAGACCAGGAAGGCCAGACACAGAGAGTGAGTAAGGCAGCCACTTTGGACACCCCCACCCCACCCCAGCAAACAGGGGTGGTCGCTGGAGCACACCAGCCCAAGCCTTGTCCTGGTGCTGCTAGTCACCTCTGCACTGGCAGAAGCCTGGGCTGGTCAGGGCATGGATTTTAGACCTGAAAACGGGAGCTTTTTCTTATGTTAGAAACGAGCTGGGCGTGGCGGCACACACCTGTAATTCCAGAACCTGAGAGGCTGAGACAGGAGGATCGCAGGTTCACGGCCAGCCTCGGTAGTTTAGTGAGGCCTTCTGCAACTTAGTGAGACCCTGTTTGAAAATAAAAGAATAAAAATTGGGCTGGGGGTGTAGCTTGGAAGCAGAATGCCCCTGAGTTCAATCCTTAGTACACAATAAATAAATAAATACATACATACATACATAAATGCAAAAATAAATAAATAACAAAATAGGGCTGAGTGTGTAGCTCTGAGGTAGAATACCCCTGGGTTCTATCCCCAGCATCACAAAAAAGAAAAAAAAATTAGGATTCGTGGAGCCAATGTGGCAGCACATGCTTGTAATCCCAGTACTTAGGAGTCTAAAACAGGAGGATTGGAAGTTTGAGGCCAAACTCAGCAACTAGTGAGACCCTGTTTCAAAATAAAATAAAATAGGGCTGGAGCTATAGCTCAGAGGTAGAATTCCTTTGGGTTCAACCCCTAGTAGAAAAAAAAAATTGGGTGATTGGGGTCTGTGAGGAAGAGCCTTATTCTTTTTTTTTTTTTTTTTTTTTTTTTTTTTGTGGCACTGGGGATGGGACCCAGGGGCATTCTACTTCTGAGCTACACCCCCAGTCCTATTTTTTATTCTTTATTTTGAAACAGGGTCTCACTAAGGTGCGGAGTGCCTCACTAGGTAGCCGAGGCTGGCCTCGAACCCAGATCCTCCGGTCTCTGCCTCCCAAATGCTGGGATTACAAGCGTGCACCACCATGCCCGGCTCCCAGCCCTATTTTTTTTATTCTTTATTTTGAAACAGGGTTTCATTAAGTCCCGAAGGACCTCACTAAGTAGCTGAGGTTGGCCATGATCCTGCCATCCTCCTGCCTCAGCCTCCCAAGTACTGGGATTACAAGTGTGTGCCACCATGCCTGGCTCAAAATAAAATTTTAAAAGGGCTGGGGAGCCAGGCGTGGTGGCACACGCTTGTAATCCCAGCATTCGGGAGGCTGAGACCGGAGGATCTGGGTTTGCGGCCAGCCTCAGCTACCTAGTGAAGCACTCCACAACTTAGTGAGACTCGGTTTCCAAATAAAGAATAAAAAATAGGGCTGGGGGTATAGCTCAGAGGTAGAATGCCCCTGAGTTCAATCCCCAGTACCGCAAAAAAAAAAAAAAAAAAAAAAAAAAATTTACAAAGGGCTGGGGAGCCGGGTGTGGTGGCTGCCTGCCCTCCACAACCTGCACGTCCACCTCCCTCTGCTCTCCAGGTTTCCCGCTGCCAAGCACACCCCTGGACTTTCCCACCCACCCCATCGGCCTGGCCTGTCCTGTCAGGACACGTTTGCCTCCGTGGCTCCCTGAGAGCCCTTTTCGGGACTTCCAAACGCAAGCTGGGATGTCAAGTACAACTCTCAGGCTGGACGTGTGGCCCTCATGGCTCGGCCACCAGTGATTTAAGCCAAGGCTGCCTGTCTGCCTGACAGGGCTGTGTGGGGCTGGGCCCGGCGTCATCCTGGCTGGCCTCTGGTACATGCCCATGTGGCAGGCACTCCTCCTGCAGGGCCTGCCCTCAGAAGGCAGCATAGCTGTCCCTCCCGGGAACATGTGCACTCCCGCTGCAGGCCCCCAGCACCCTGTCCAGCCTCCCCAGCACTTGAGCTGGGGAGTGCAAGGGACTTGGCAGTATGCTCAAGGCCACTAGGGAGAGGCCAGGGCAGGCCGCAGCTGCACAGATGACTCGGAACCACGTGGCCTGCTCTGGTGCTCCTTGAGGAGGGACAGGCACTGTGGGGCAGAAAGAGTACAGGCAGCAGGGGTCACTTCAACCAGGGAGAGGCCCTTCCCAGCCCCCCTCTGCCCTCTGGAGACCACAGGCCTGGGTCTTCCCACAGATGGGGAGGGAACCCCGTGTCCTTCCAGCCTGCTCATGGCCATAGGCAGAGCTAAGTGGCCAGGAGAGGTAGGGCAGCCCAGCTGCCCCTGGAGCAGAAGCTTCCCTGGGATGCCCAGGCAGTCACACAGGTATATTTAAGTAGGCTTGGGAGAGAGGAGGGGCAGGCAGGTGGAATAGATCACCTGTTCCCCGCCCCAGGAACCACCCCCAGGCAGGCCCTCTGTCATCTTGCTGACCTGGAGATTGGCAGGAAGGCCTGACCCCCTACCCCAACTCAGCCCAGCCCTCTCCCCTTCATGCCCCACAGACCGAGCCTCCTCAAACATCTAGAGGACCAGGGAACCTGCAGGCCCAGCTGGCAGCAACAGGAGCTTCAGGTGTGAATCTGAAGCCCAGATCCATGCACTCTTGGCTCAGCATTCCCACGTGCAGGCCTTGAGGCCTACCCACTAGTGCTGCAGTTCTCTCCTGCCCGGATGTGGCAGAGACCCTGTGGCTCTCCCCAGAGACTTCAGGAGCAGCAGTGTTTCCGGGGGCCTGATTTCTGGCACCTCCAGGAATCCTCAGGGTACAGCCTGAGGCTGAGGCTGAGCTTCCTCTACCCTCCCTGCTTGCCCCACAGTGGGTTCCAGGCTCCCAGCAGCCCTGGAGGAGATCCCAGGGCTTTTCCCTTCTAAGACCTAAGGCAAGGGTGGGGATCCCATACTGGCCGTGGCCTCTCCAGGCACTTGGATGAGGGTTCTCAAATATGAAGGGTGTGCAGAGATCCCTGAGCACAGGCACCCCCTCCCCCAGGGCCTAGAGCGGAGTATCCCAGGACCCCTTGGGGGCCGGTGGGCCGAAAGGTCAGCGCACCGCCTACAGTTCTCCAGGCGGCCTGCTGGGCTGGGACAAGCAAGTCCGGGGCTGGGGCCGCCTGGGGTCCGGTGTCCTCGAGCCCCGCCTTGCCTTGCAGCGCCGCTTGGCGGCTAGCTCGAGCACCGCCTCCCCTGAGTGCCCAGGAGGCGCGCGCAAGGGCCCTTTAAGGCAGGGGGGCGTGTGCAGATTGCCCCGCCCCACTCTTCGCTCTTAAAGGAGCAGAGCCTGCAGCGCCTCTGAGTGAGCGAGAGCGGCGGACGGCGCCGGTCCGGTCGGCGGGGACCTCGGGCGGGAGGGCCAGCGAGGGAGCGAGCACCGGGCGGCCCTGGGCGCGGGCCGGCGCACCATGTACACCATCACCAAGGGGCCTAGCAAGCTAGTCGCGCAGCGCCGCACAGGTGCGCGGCGGGCGGGGGCGCGGGCGGGCGGGGGCGCGCGGGTGGGCGGCAGCTGACCGCCCTCCTCGCACCGCAGGTCCCACGCAGCAGCAGGTGGAGAGCAGGCTCGGCGAGCTCCTGAAATGCCGGCAGCCCGCGCCGCCGGCCTCGCCACCCCCGCGGGCGCAGCCCTGCGCACCGCAGCCCGGACCCTGGCCGCTGTCGAGGTGAGCGGAGTCGCTGCGGCCGGGGAGGGTGACCTTGGGGAGAGGTCGGCGGAGGCCCGGGCGCAGGGGCGGGGCGCACCGGGCAGCTCGCGCGCTTCCGCCCCACCTGGCCGGGCCGGAGGGCTGGGCCCTGGTGTGCCGCGGACCCTGCTGGCCACGTGGGGCCGCGGGCGGCCGAGCAGACGCCCTGGGCGACCTTGGGCTGCGCGCTTGAACCCCAGGCGCGGCCGAGGTCAAGGTTTGGGGAATGCTGCCCAGACTGCTGGCCCTCAAGGACTCCTGGCTCTGTCCTTGTAGGAGAGTGCACGTGCTTCCTCCTGGTCGCGCCAGGCCCTATCCCCCTCTGCCCTTCACCCCAGATACCCCGGGCCACTGGGCCCCTCCTTCCCAACAGACGCCCCGGGTGGGCGTGTGGGCTGCAGCTTCCGCCTTTGGGGCGCAGTCCTAGCAACTTTGGCCTTCAGGGACCCCGACCTGACTGTTAGCCCCCTGCCTCCAGGGCGGAACCTTTCGCTTCTTTGGCTCTATGTGCTGTCATGTGTTTCCGGAGCCTGTGGACTTTGCTCCGGCCCCATGCCTGCCTGAGGGCTTGTGGGCTCAGGCTGCAGGTGGGGCTGGCGGAGAACGGCCCAGGGCCCCTGCCCCGACACTGCCTGGGACACACCCCCAGAGGAGGGCCTTTCCAAGTTGAGGTCTGACAACTCCCAGGGTGGCTGGGAGGTCAGGGTTCCATGTTGCTGGACCACCCTGCCTCTTAGCCACTGGGCCTCAGATGCCAGTGGAGGGGTCTGGGGAGGGTGGGGGGCTTCTTGCTGGAGGGGCACATGGGCACACTCATCTCGGTCCTCAAAAAGGTGTCCTAAGCCTGCCGGATCTCCCAGGGGAGGAAGCTGATGGCTACAGGTGGCTGGCTTTTCAGTCAGGAAGCCTGGGGCTGGAATAGATGGGTTAATCTGCCCACCTCTTACCTGGTGAAGCCCCTTTCCTCTCCAAAGCCCCATTACCCAGTTTATGGCAGAGTTGGGGTGGTTGTCAAGAAGGTGGAGAGGAGCCGCGCACGTTTGTAATCCCAGCATTTGGGAGGCTGAGACCAGGTTCGCGGCCAGCCTCAGCTACCTAGTGAGGCCCTCTGCAACTTAGTGAGACCCTGTTTCAAAATAAAGAATAAAAAATAGGGCTGAGGGTGTAGCTCGGAGGTAGAATGCCCCTGAGTTCAATCCCCAGTACCGCAAAAAAAAAAAGAAGGTGGAGAGGGAAGATGACAGAGCTCCTCAGAGCCCTGAGTGGGTGAGGGACTCTCCAGGCCGCTGGCTGTTCTCTCTGGAGCTCCTGAAAGTCCCTAGGTGGCCAAACATGGTGTAAACACCTGAGGTCCCCCTGCGGCCAGCCAGGCTGGGGCTGGCTGGTGGGGCTGGGGGGAGGGGGTTGACTCCCACGTCCTGTGGGCCGGTCAGGTGTGTGACAGCTGGAGTCCCTGGGTAGCCACGCCTCCCGGTCCAGTAGCTGTGGGGCCTCCACATGGAGACATGGAGCCCCTCCTTTTCTTGCACCTTTTGCCACCCACCATCCCTCTCTGACTAGCTGGTGTGGGATCAAAGTTGCTGATCCACTAAAGGACAGGCTTGCATTCTGCTCTTCTGGTCACGGGTCTGGGCACTTCCATTGATGGTGGACAGGCCAGCGAGGTCTGTGCCTCTGACACTGTCCTTTTGGTGAGAGACAAGGAGACAAAAAGGAGGTCATATGAGCACCTGTCCCCAGGGGCTGATGGGCAGGGACCACCAGAGGTGGGGACCATAGGCTGGGCCCTGCAGGGCAAGAAGGCGTAGCCCCACCTTCACCCCACAGGTGGGGTTGGTGGCCAGGTAGGCACTTGGTATTTGTTGAGGAGGCTGGTACTGGGTCAGAGATCAGGACTGCTGCTGCCCCCTCCCCAGCTCAGGTTCTTGGTCTACACTGGGGGGGGGGGTAAAATGAGAGGCGGCGTCTCTGGGCACCATGGTGCTGGAGTTCACCAGCTCACCCTCCCTGGGAGCTGAGGCAGGTTGGCCAGCTCTGGAGCTAAGCACTGCAGCTGCTGCAGGGAGGCCGGTAGGCCCATCTCAGCCTCGGGGCCACCCACTTCCGGCTCTTGCAATTCATAGCCCCTGGCTGTGATTGTCTCCTTAAAAAAAAAAAAAAAATCATGTCAGGGTTTGAAGTCTTTCATGGTGGCGTGGGAGGCAAGGGGACTTGTCCAAGTCAAGGACAGACTTCCACGCCCTCTGGCTTGCATGGATGCTCAGGCAGCTGCAGGAGTTCGGGGAGGAGCCTCGGTGCCCTTCCTAGTCTCGACCTGCACATCTCTCAGGTCCTCTGTGGCCATCAGACGCTGCCAGCCCTGGGGCTGGCGGGACCCGGCGCCCCTCAAGAACCTCCTCTTTATTTTAGTGCCCCTCTCACCTGAGGAGGAACCCAGAGCGGCGTGGGGCGCCTGAGCCCAGGAAGGCGAGCAGGCCGGCCGGGACCGCGAGTGCCTGGTGGAGTGGCGGGCGCAGCCCAGGACTCCGGCTCCCACCTCCTGCTGTAGGTGCGGCCCCATTCCCTTCAGGGCCCCACCCCGGGCTTCGAGTGTCCAGGGCTCGGCCGGCCCATCCCTGCCCTGGGCCTGCCTGGCCAGGACAGGCTCAGCGGCCCCCCTGGATGTCCAGCGCAGGCTGCGGGGGGCCATCTCACTCATTGCCCCTTGTCTCCGGCCTGTGGGGAGTGGGCCGGGTTGTGGTCACGCTCGCCCACTAGGGGATTGCTCTCCCGGGCGCTCGGTGCCCGTCTTCGCCGGGCCTGGGGGCAGCCAGGGACAGGGAAGGACAAAGACAGTCCAGTGGTCAGGTCTGTCCTCCCACACCAGGCGTTGGCGAGACGGAGCGGTGTCTGTGGAGAACGTGGAAGAATTAGGCCTGCCTGGTGGTCCTGGCTGGGGTCAGCCTGGGCTGCTGAGCCCTGGCCAGTGGGAGGTGAGGAGTGATGTAGAGGGGCATCGTGTGCACCCCTGCCAGGGCTCAGACAGAGCTGAGGGCCCCTCCCTGGCCGAGGGCTGCAGGTGTGAGCTGAACAGCTGGGGCTCGGGGCCTGCAGGAAAGAGGCCTGGGCCGTCAGCTGCTGCCGGCCCCTGCTCTGTGCCTGACGAAGAGCGGGGCTGGGCCTAGCCGGGGCAGTTGCTTGGTGCAAGGCTGGCTCTGCCAGGCTGTACCTGGGCCTGGATGGGGTGCCGACCATGTCTGTCTCCCCCCCCTTCCCACAGTACGGGGCCGAGGCTTGTGTTCAACCGAGTGAACGGCCGGCGGCCACCTGCCACATCCCCGTCCCTCGAGGGGACCCAGGAGACCTACACTCTGGCTCACGAGGAGAATGTCCGCTTCGTGTCCGAAGGTAATGATGGGACCGAGGGTGTGGCTCGGGTCACTGGGTCCCAGCAGCATGGGCTGGGATGGCCCCAGGTCCCTTTCCCTACTGCTGCCTGGCTGGACCGGGCTTTTCCTTGGCTCTCTGTCCCTTTGTCCTGTGACCGTGCGGCAGGGTGTCAGTCAGGCCCTGGGATGGGGAGGGTTGCCAGGGGCCTGGCTCAGCAGCCTGACCACCCGTCCCCCACAGCCTGGCAGCAGGTGGAGCGACAGCTGGATGGTGGCCAGGCCGGTGAGGGCGGGCCAAGGCCCGTGCAGTACGTGGAGAGGACCCCCGATCCTCGGCTACAGAGTGAGACTTCCCCCCTTATGTTCCTGCCCTCCCCAGCCTCTCTGACCCCCTCCTTCCCAATGCCTGCTCCTCCTGTGTTTGGAGTCTGCGTGAGGGGCTGTGGTCAGCTTGAGGGCAGAGACGTCGCCGGCCTGGAAGGCGGCATCACTGCCCAAGTTCTTGTTCTGCCCACAGGCTTCGTGCCCATCGACCTGGATGAGTGGTGGGCACAGCAGTTCCTGGCTAGGATCACCAGCTGTTCGTAGCAGCTGCCTGGGAAGGAGCACTGCCATGGTGGACCCTTTGCCAAAAGAGGACCGTGGTTCCCCATCCGCCTTGTGGCCTGGCTAGGCGCCAGCCTCACCTGAAGTGCCAGCATTTGGACTTTCGCACCTGTTGTTCCCTTGGCTCAGCTGACCTGGGCTGGCAGGGGCCAGGGCCAAGACTGTCTGACCTCAATTCTGCTCACTGTGCCCAGGGACCAGCCCCCAGGGCTGGCAGGGAGAGCTCCAGGCTAATAAAGTTGAGAAACTGCCCTTTTGGAATGGCCTTGACTTGGGGAAGGTGGGAGTCCTCATGTCTGGTCTCAGTCCCCACATCCCCTCTGGTACCCCTGGGCCAGCAGGGGCTGCACCTCTGTGCAGCTCTATCCCTTGGCTTCTCACCCAGCTGCCCTTGTGACGTGTCTGCCCCATCTGACATAATTCCCTGGGATGGGGTCTCAGCCCCCAGGACTGGGCTAAGTCTTGGGATGCCAAGTCCCACCCAGAAGTCAGCAGGCCGGGCTGAAGAACACTGGGCAGAGATGTCCCACAGATCCTGGGGTGGATGTGAACCTGTGGAGACCAGGGGGGTCGGCTGGAAGCTTGCTCCAGTGGGCACTGGCACTGCTTCCCATGATGGGCAGAGGTGACCTTGCTCTCCTGGGAGAGCCAGAGTACCTTGGGTGCTGGCTGATGCCTCCAGAGGGGTATAAAGTGGAGGTGACGTTCACTCTGGGCTGACGGTGGGTGTGGACCGGCCTCAGCACTCCCTTCCCTGCTTACATGGAGGAAGGGGCCCCAGCCTCATGCAGCCCCTCAAATAAGAAGGTGTGTCTAGGTGCAGCTATACAGAAGGGCTGCACATACAGAAGCCATACAGAAGGTCGGCGGCCTCCCTGCATCCCACAGCTGGTCGACTACAGCAGGGTCTGCAGGAGCTGCCTGGGGGGCCCCTCCTGCCCAGAGACGACCTGGAAGCCACGCTGGCGCCACCAAAGGCTAGAAGGGCTCGCGGGCTAGCGTCCCCGGCACACCGAGGGGCCTGGCGTCGTTCAGTCACGTGGGCCCTGGGCGCCGCCATGGCAGCGGAAGTGACGCGCTGTTGCCAGGCGTCCGTTGCTAGGAGCCGCGCTGCGTGCCCTGCGTGGGGCGGGCGGCGGCCGAGGCGGGAAGCGCGAGCGGCAGAGCCATGGCTGGAGGTAGCGGCGCGCGGTGCGGGCGGGGTCCAGGGAAGCGGGGGTCCAGAGGCGGCGGCTGCAGCACGCAGGACCCCCTTCTCGGGCCCTGCGGTCACAGGCACCCCGACGGGGGCCGCCTTCGGGCCGCTGACCTGGTCCGGGTGCCCACCGGGCCTGCCCGAGGCTCCGCCGCTGCCTCGCAGTGCGGACGCCCGTGGGTCCTGGCCGGGGTCACGCTGGGGGAGGTGGAGGGTCCCCACGCCCCGCATGGGGTGCTCCAGCCCGTGCGCAGGTCCTCACCGCGGCGCGCCCCCGCAGTGTGGCAGCACCCGTTCCTCAACGTCTTCAGACACTTCAGGGTGGACGAGTGGAAGCGATCCAGCAAGGAGGGCGACGTGGCGGTGGTGACGGTACTGGCGCGGACCGTGCTCCCGTTGGGAAACCCCCCGTGGGCACGTCTATTGGGCGCACTGTGGACGCACCCCCTTCTCTCTCCAGGACAAGGCCCTTAAAAGCTCTGTGTATCGCATCCGGGGCTCTGTCTCTGCCAGCAATTACATCCAGCTCCCCAGAACCAGCACCCAGTCCCTGGGGCTGACCGGGCGATACCTGTATGTGCTCTTCCGGCCCCTGCCCTCCAAGCACTTCGTCATCCACCTGGATGTGTCCACTGAGGTGCGGCTTTGGGGATGGGGCTGCGTGTGGCGCCGTGCACCTGCGGCCCTCCCTCACCGTCTTGGTCTGCCCTGCAGGATGGCCAGATCATCCGCCTGTCTTTCTCCAGCCTCTTCAAAGAGTTCAAGTCCTCTGCCACCTGGCTTCAGTTCCCTTTCATCTTTGAGGCCAGGACATCCAGGGGAGGTGACACTGAGCCCAGAAGGGGCAGCCTCAGCCCACCACGGGATGGTGTGGGCCCAGTGGGGCTTCTGCATGCCCTGGGAGGCCCTGGGGGCACAGGGTCGCAGCTATGAAAGTGGGCACTAACCTCGACACCCACCCTGCAGACCTGGCTGGTGCGCCCCCCACTGGTGCCCGTTGGACCTGCCTGCAGCTTGACCTGCGAGGACTCCTGTTGGTCTTCCTCAGCCGGAGCTATGGCCACCTCAAGAGTGTGAGGTTGTGTGCCAGCCTGCTGGTCAGGAACCTCTACACCAGCGACCTGAACTTCGACCCCAGTGAGGGCTGTGCCCCACCCCCACCCTGTGTGCATGTCTGCGTCCCTCCCTGTGTGTGTCCATCCCCTCCTGTCCCCCCAGGTTCTCTGCCTGCGTGCCATGCTGTCTTAGCTCTCTGGCTCGGTGCAGCTGGAGACCAGAGCCCTGAGACAAGGACCGCAGACTGAGACCCCAGTTTAGTGGCAGCCTGGGGAGGGGCAGTGTCTGGGCCGGGCGCAGGGTGTTGCATCTCCCCAGGGGCTGGCAGGCGAGGCTGGCCAGGCTTCCCTTGACCTGGAGCAACCCTGCTCCCTCGCAGCTGTTAGCGTCGCTGAGGCCCGGCGGGCGAAGCTGCTTGTCACTCCTGTGCCTCGAGAAATGGCCTTCCCAGTGCCGAAGGGGGAGCGATGGCACGACCACTACCTGCATGTCCGGTGAGACTCCCTCCTGAGGGGCCTCTGGAGCAGGGGCGGGTGGCCCTTGGCCCTCAGTGCTGAACCTCCCTCTGCCTACCGAGGTTTCCAAGTGACGACCTAAAGGCACCTTCCGATGCGGTTCAGAAGAGTGGCTCCCCTGAAGTGGCAGGTGGGCCGCGAGCCCTGCGGGGTCCCGGGAGCTTAGGGGAGCAGGGAGGAACAGAAGGGGTCTCAGCCTGTAGTGACCACAGCTGGCATGTGCCCCGGGCAGTCAGACCAGCACAGGGACCAGGGGCAGACGGCAGGTCACCTGAGCTCCCAGAACCTCGTGGGAGCCTGTGCGAGGGGTGCTGGGGGCCCTCAAGCTTTCCACCTGGAAGAGGGGGTTCGGGGCCTGGGGCGGGAAGGCGAGCAGCTGCAGTGGTGTGGCTCTTTCTGGCCCTGCTGGCACCCTCACCAGGCGTCTTGCGGCTCTGCCCCGCCAGTTACTGGGGTCCTCTGCTCTGTTGCAGTCTTCCTACGGCCCGTGCCGCAGCTTCTTCCTCCACCGGTGGCCTTCAGCAAACCCGTGGAGGGCAGGGTGTCCCCCGAGGTCCACGACCCCACAGCTGTGAGTGCCCCCAGGACCGGGCTGGGGAATTGGGGCCTCAGGCACCAAGAGCTGATGGGCTCTTGTTCCCCCACAGTCTGACCGGGCCCCCTCAGCACCCAGGCCCTGCCCCGAGGTGAGCCTTTCCTGTGAGCACTCCGAGGTGCCCAGGGCAGGTGGCCCCAGCAGCCATTCCAGAGAGCCTCCAGCCCCGGCGGAGGCTGCCGTTGCACACCCAGTGCTTAGCGGTGGCCACATGCTTGCCCGTGAGTCAGCCGAGGTTTCCAGGGCCCTGGAGGATGCTGGCTCCTGCAAGGTGAGTGTCCCTGCCGGGGCAGGTGGGGCATGGGCGAGGTGTGGGTAAGGGGCCGCCCAGCCTGGGCCCTCCAAGAGCTGCATCTGTCTCTTTTCGAGCAATTTTCTGACAGCCCAGCTGGCAGGAGGCAGCTTTGGGCAAGAGCCCCTTTCTACAAAGAGGAAAGGTCTTGTTCCCACCCCGACTCTAAGGGACAGCCCAGGCCTCTGGATCCAGCTCAGCCAGGAGCCTGGCTTCCTACCAGAAAGCAGCAGCTGGCAGACACCCAGGAACCTCGTGTTTTTGTTTGTTTTGCTTTTTAATTTTTTTTTTTTCTGCGGTGCTGGGGATAGAACCCAGGCTTTGTGCATGCGGGGTAAGCGCTCTCTGGCTGAGCTGCACCCAGCCCCAGGTGCTTTTCCTTGAGAGGCAGGATGCAGCCTGGGACGAGAGGCAGCAGACCCAGGTGCGGGCCGTGCCTTCTTGGGATCTCACCGTGGCATTTGCCTGTTTCAGCTCTTCTTCCCGGACCCAGTCCTGCAGCTCAAGGGAGTCATTGGCTTTGGGGGCCACAGCACCAAATGGGTGAGGGTCCTGTGGCTGTTCCCAGGATGGCTCTTGCTGGGACCTGTGACTGTTGAGCGCTCGGGGGGACGGGACGGATTCCCAGCCGCCTCTGCAGGCCATGCCGACTTTCCTCTGGCTCCCGGACACCTTGCCCACATGTGCCCATTACTTTCTGGACACAAGTAGTTTCCAGTGCCCCGTATCGCCTGGCAAAGCCCAGTAGGTCACGGCTGAGTTACAGTGCTTCCCAAGGCCAAGAGCTCTGTCTCGTACCTTTAGAACCCCTCCGATGCGAGTGCAGTCCTCTGTGATCTAGACCAGCTGTGTGGTGACCCGCTGGGTGGGGTGAGCCCAGGAGAGAGGAGGTGGCCTTTCTCCCCGCCCCCCAGCCACCCTGGACATCAGGGCCTCTGGACACAGGCTCTGAGTCTGGAGAGCCTTGGTCTTTACTACCCAGGGCTTCTTGTATTGGAGGCCGAGCCTAGAGGGCATGCACTTGTGTGTGTGTGTGTGTGTGTGTGTGTGTGTGTGTGTGCGCGTGTGCACGAGCATGTGTTTTAGCCACCCCTTCAATACAGACATCCTGTTAACTGTGCTTCTGGCATGGGGAAGCTGTGCCCCTGTCCTGCTCAGGGGTGACTGGGTGCCCACATTTGTGTCAGCTCTTCCTCTCCTTCCCTGGGCTTGGGTAGGAGGGAGGCTCACCCCCAGGCGGCAAGGAGGTCGTCACTAATGACCTTGACTGGGCTTTGTGTCAGGCTCTGTGGACCAAGGATGGGGCAGCCGTCGTCTACCCCTGCCACGCGGTCATCGTTGTCCTGCATGTCTACACCGGGCAGCAGCGCTTCTTCCTCGGCCACACGGACAAGGTGGGTGCCGCCTGGGTCGCCGGGCGTGTGCACCTGCGGGCCACAAGCCCTCCCCCCACAACGTGCCTCTGCAGGTCTCCGCCCTGGCTCTGGATGGGAGAGGCTTGCTGCTGGCGTCAGCCCAGGCTCAGTCCCCCAGCATGGTGCGGCTCTGGGCCTTCCAGACCGGGAGTTGCCTGTCGCTGTTCCGGAGCCCGATGCACACCATCTGCTCCCTCAGGTGGGCACGGGGCTGGAGCTGGGGCCGGGGTGGGGGCAGCCCGGGCACTGCTGACCTCCCATCCACCCCCACAGCTTCTCCAGCAGCGGGGCTCTGCTCTGTGGTGTCGGCAGGGACCACCACGGGAGGACGGTAATGGGCCCCAGCCCAGGGAGGGAGGCAGCCCCATGACAGTGCGCAGGCAGCCACAGTCAGAGTCTAAGTTCTCTAAAAAAAAAAAAAAAAAAAGCCTACCCTCCCTTATTTTCACTTGCTAAAGTAACATGCCTTCTTTGTTTTAAAAAACTCAAGCTGGGTACAGTGGCACGCCTATAGTCCCAGCTATTCCGGAGGCTGAGACAGGACAATCGCTTGAGCCCAGGAGTTTGAGGTCAGCCGAGGCAACATAACCAGACCCACCTCCAAAAAAAAAAATCCAGCCACCTAGGGAACAATGGCCCCTCTGCCACCTCCCACGGGGACTCCTGTGGCCCAGGGCTTTGTGCCCTAGGCCCATGTGGCTGCTCCGCAGAGGATACCGCAGAGCGTTTCCTGTGTCGCACTGAGGTTTCGCGCCCCTGGTGCGACAGGCAGCGCTTTACGCTGTGTTTGAATGGCTCTCCCGTCTGCCTGGTGGGCGTTATGGTGGTGAGATGGCATCTCCGCACATCAGCACCTCTCACACGCCCTGCGTCTCTGTGGGAGCTCCTCTGGCTCCTTACCCTCTCTTCTGCTGGCTCAGGTTTTGCCGTTTCTTGGCAGTGCGCAGTGGGGCTCCACATCTTGGGGCGTGGTTGTGCCGAGCCCCCACCCCCGGCAGCCCAGGTGCTCAGAGGCTGGGTTCTGCACAAGAGCCGCTGCCTGGCGGGGCTCGGCCGGGTCTCCCGGAGTCGGCAGCGTGGGGGAGGGCTCGCTGCCAGCGGCCGCACCCAGAGCTTGACATGGGTTTGTTGCAGGTAGTGGTGGCGTGGGGCACCGAGCAGGTGGGCCTCGGCGGCGAGGTGGTCGTTCTTGCCAAGGTGCACACCGACTTTGACATCCAGACCTTCCGGGTCGCCTTTTTCGATGAAACCAGGTGACGGGGCCAGCCGGATCCTGGAGCAAAGTCGGAGCCCTGAGCCCCCGCGGCCCGCAGCACTCATTCTCCACTCCCCCTCGCAGGATGGCGTCGTGCGGGCGGGGCAGCGTGCGGCTGTGGCGGCTGCGTGGTGGGGAGCTGCGCTCCTGCCCCGTGGACCTGGGGGAGCACTGCGTGCTGGAGCTCACTGACCTCGTCTTCGCACAGGCCCAGGGCGGCTGCCAGGCGCCCTCACCCTGCACACTGTGAGCCCCCCCCCCCCCGACCCAGCCTCTGCGGGCGCCTCGGGCCTGCCGCACTTGTCACCTCGGGCCTGCCTCACTTGTCACCTCGGGCCTGCCTCACTTGTCACCTCGGGCCTGCCTCACTTGTCACCTCGGGCCTGCCTCACTCGTCACCTCCCTGGGCAGCTACGTGAGCAGCCGTGCCGGCCACATCCTGGAGGTCGACTACCAGCGCATGGCTGTGAGGCGCACCCGCCGCCTGCTGCCTGCACGGACCCCTGGCGGCCCCCTCCCCCAGAAGCAGGCCTGCGGCTCGGGTAGGTGGGTGCCCGCTCTGGGGGGAAGTGGCTTCCTGCGCGGTGCTGACGCCCAGGCTCCCCAGGCCCTGGCATCGTCATCAGCAGCCTCAGCGTCTCTCCGGCCGCCTGTGCAGTCGGCTCTGAGGACGGCCGCCTGCGACTTTGGTCCCTGGACTTCTCCCTGCTGCTCCTGGAGACAGGTGGGCTGCACGCGCGTGCCCTACTAGAGACTGCCTCTGCTGCGTGGGAGGGCGAGGCCGGAGGAGGTCCTGTGCGGCGGGGGAAGGAGGGGCCTCTGGCTCTGGTGGTGGTGGCACTGGAGTCGCGTGCCTAGGGGCCGCCTGGGGCCCTTGGCAGGCTGGCTTCACAGTGCTGAAAAGTGCTCTTCGAGAACCGGGAACCCATCTAGCCCAGGAGTGGGGTCTCCAGGGAGCGGTTCCCTCCAGCCTGTGGGAGCCCAGGGCCCTGGGAGCAGACGGGCAGCTTGTCTGTCCATGGGACCCCGTGCCTGGGCAGTGTGCTGCAGTGCTCTTGTGGCTGGGGTCCCCGAGGTTGCTGACCCTGTCTGTCCCGCAGAGCACGAGGGCCCCATCAGTTCAGTCTGTGTCAGCCCCGATGGCCTGCGTGTGCTGTCCACCACCTCCTCGGGCCACCTGGGCTTCCTCGACATCCCGTCCCGGGAGTACACAGTGCTGGCACGCTCCCACACGGCCCCTGTGCTGGCGCTCGCCATGGAGCGGAGCCAAGGGCAGCTGGCCACGGTGTCCCTGGACTGCACCGTCCGCATCTGGGACCTGGCCACCCTGCAGCAGGTGGGGGTGGCGGAGGCCAGCTGGGCCGGGGAAGGGCGGGCTGGGGGACGCACCTTGCCCTCAGGACCAGTCGTCTGCCAGTGTCTGGGCCCTCATTGCGGTCTCCCCTGCAGCTGTACGACTTCACGTCCCCCCAGGAGGCCCCGTGTGCCGTGGCCTTCCATCCCGCACGGCCAGCCTTCTTCTGTGGCTTTAGCAGCGGGGCCGTGCGCTCCTTCAGCCTGGAGAACTCTAGGGTCCTGGTGGAACATACGTGAGTGCCCAGAGAGCCTGCGGTGGGCCCCCGACCAGCCCCCAGCCAGGGGGAGGAGGGCCAGCTGCAGGAAGGCCAGTGCCGTGGAAGCCCTGCCCTCGGCCCCCGTGCCTGTGCCCTGGCTGGGTTGCCAGGGCTCGACCAGTAGGCGTCCCTGTGTGCCCTACAGGTGTCACCAGGCAGCCATCACTGGCCTGGTCGTCACTCCCGATGGCAACTTCCTGTTCAGCTCCTGTTCTCAGGGTTCCTTGGTCCAGTACGACTGTGCCGTCCCCCAGTGCCGCATCCTCCGAGTAGCAGGTCAGGCCCCTCTGGCCACTGGGGTTGGTCCCGTGGTGCCGGGAGGCCAGTACTTGGGAATGCAGGGCCCGGTGGCGCTGCCGTGGCCTTTTGTCTAGGCTCCCCGGGAGGACTCAGGCTTAGAGTTTAGCAGTTCCTCAAAGCCAAAGGTCGGCAAGGGCCGGTGGGGTCAGACTCAGCCAAAGGCATCTGGCTCTTCCAGGGTCTCATGACTTGGGCCTGCCTAGCCGTGGACGTGGTCACTCCTGGCCCATGAGAACCCCCGGGCCTGTCCTGGTGTGTGCTGGCAGCTTGGTGCCCGCGCAGCACTAAGGGGGTGCTGCCTCCCCGGCTGGTCTCGCCCAGGCGGGTGGGATTGGGCTACACCTCCAGGGCTGGCCCCCTGCACTGTGGGCTCCCTCCCCGTCCACTGACCCAGCACCCACGCCGCAGCGAACACAGTGTGCCGGGCCGCCCACCCGGGCTCTAGCGCCCTGGCCGTCAGCAGGGACGGCCGCCTGCTGGCCTTCGTGGGCCCCTCCAAGTGCACCGTAACCATCATGGACGCCACCTCCCTGGACAAGGTGAGTCATGGGGCACTCTGGGTCTGGGGGCTCTTCTCGGCTGGGTGTGGGATGCAAGGGGCTCCAGGGAGCAGATGGGAGCCCCAGGCACACTGAAGCGTGGATGCAGAGAACAAGTCGGGGCAGGAGGTGCAGGGCTGGGCTTCTCTTCAGTAAGGCCGTCTCTGTGCAGGGAAGGTGGTGCAGACGGGCAGCCTTGGGGTCACCTCCCTCCCTGGCTCGGGGCAGTGCCAGCTCTGCCTAGAGTTTGAGTCCATTGGCCTCTTGCCCCCCAGCGGCTGCGGATTGATATCGGTACCCTGGACCTGGCCAGCAGCTGCCCGGACGCTGCCGTGGCCATCTGCTTTGGTCCCACGGCCCCAGGCTGCCTGCTGGTGTCCATGTCGTCCCGAGTTGTGGTGCTGGACCCCCTGTCAGGACGCACTGTCCGGGAGGTGAGCCCTGGGTCTTCCCGCCCCGCTGCTCCCACAGCCCTACGTAGAGGAGGGGAGGCCCAGGCTGCCTGCTGCCCTACGAGGAGGGCGGAGGCCACGGACGCTCCATTACAGCTGCCCAGCGTCCGGCCCGAGCCGTGCTCCGCCCTGGCTCTCAGTGAGGATGCCCGCTTCCTGCTGACGGCCACCGGCCGGGCCGTCAAGGTGTGGAGTTACTCGACACAGGCCGACCTTGGTTGCCAGGTGTGTGCCAGGGCTGGGGAGACCTCTGGACCCCAGGGCCCTCAGTGAGGGTCCCAGTGCCACGTGGGGGGCAGGCCTGGGGCTCACCACCAGACCCCGGCACTGGGAGCACAGCGGCATCCCCAGCCACGCGCGGTCCTTCTGTGTGACGTCTGCCCCCAGGTGTACATCGGCCACTCGGAGCCCGTGCAGGCCGTGGCCTTCAGCCCTGACCAGCAGCAGGTCCTCAGCGTGGGGGACGCGATCTTCCTCTGGGATGTCCTGGCCACCCCGGAAAGGCAAGTGTCTGCCCTTGACCATACCCCCTGGGCTTCCTCAGGCCCTGACACCCTCTCCTTGCCTCCAGTGACCGAAGCGTGCCCAGCGACCTCACAGCCCAGGAGGCTGGTGAGTGGTCCGGGGTAGCGTGAGGGGCTGTGGCGATGCCAGCGGGTGTCCCCGGGCGGGGTGGCGCATTTCCTTCCCCATGATTCATGGGCCCCGTCACCTCAGCCACCATGCAGCTCCCTCTGTTCCCAGACCCAGGCCCAGGACAGCTGGAGGACGTGGCAGTAGGGGCCAGTGGGCTCCCGCGGCAGCAGGCGCCTGTGCCAGCACAGCTGGGCGTGCGTGCCAGGCCCCCCGAGGGCGGCGATGGTGAGGGGCAGGGGCCTCGGGGGTCCTGGAGGGGCCGAGGGGCTCGGGCCCACTGCCCCTGTGCGCTGGTCCCCGGGCCGGGCGCAGGTGGCCAGGCAGCGTGCGCGCCATTCCGTTTCTTGCTGCCCCTAGGCACGCTCTCCAAGTCAGACGAGGAAGGGCCCTGCAAGGAGAGCTGCAGCCCCGAGGGGCTCCGCCAGGCCCCAGGCCCACCTGTGCTGCTGGAGAGGGAGACCGGAGGGGCTGGAGACACAGCCTGGGGGTCCGCGAGGGGCTCCTGGGGGCTCCTTGTGCCTCCCCGTGGCCAGGGCTGGCCCGGTAGGTAGTGGGAGGCGGGGACCACGTCCCGGGTGTGGTGTCTGGGGAGTCAGGGTGGCCTAGGGTTGTCCTGGCTGCCCTGACTGCCAGGCTGTCCCCCAGAAGGCGAGGCGAGGTCACCAACAGGGCCATGGTGAGCGGGGGTGTCCGTGTGACTGTGTGGACTTGGTGTGTAGGGAAAGGTCTCTGAAGGGCCGGGGGAAGTTCAGTGTCCTGTTGCCTGTTTTCTCTCCCTGCCAGGTACCCAGAGCATCAGGACAGCCAGGGCCCAGCCCCCAGCCCGCCCGGATTCCTACAAGCACTTCTCGGCTCGCTACAAGGCCTCCACGATGACCAAGGTAGCTGGGCCTGCCCTGCGGCTGGCGGCTTCTGGGGGCCTCCCTCCTCCCCAGTGAACGGGGGCACTCTTGGGGTTTGCAGGACCCCCTCAGGGCTGCTTCTGGTCCTTGGGGGCTGTTCCCAGAGGGCACCCCTCCCTCCACCCTCCACCCACACTCTGTCCGTCCCGCAGCACCCAGACTGGCTCTGCTGGTGTCCTGCTAACCCCACCTCAGCCCCTCCCTGGGTTCCCATGCTGCAGCCTCCCCGAGCTCCCATCCCTGGCTGGCCTGGGTGTGCATCAGAGCCGACCGACACATGGGTTCCGCTCCCTGCTAGGGCGCCTCCTGCCCTCCCGCTGGCAGCGAGCGGCTGCGCCTGAAGGCCGTTGTGGGCTACAATGGGAACGGGCGGGCCAATGTGATCTGGAGTCCAGACACAGGTAGGGCTGCAAGGCAGGACCCGGGCTGGGGGCACTGGCGCCACAGGGCCGACGCAGGGACCTGGGTCACCTCCCTTCTCGCAGGCTTCTTCGCCTACACGTGTGGCCGCCTCGTGGTGGTGGAGGACCTGCACTCCGGCGCGCAGCAGCACTGGCTGGGCCACCCCGAGGAGATCTCCACGCTGGCCCTGGGCCATGGCTCCCAGGTGCCTGCCCTGTGCCCACCCGTGCCCACACCTGCGCCCCGGAGCGTAGCAGAGCCTGGCTCTTGCCACAGGCGGTGCCGGTGTGAAGGACACAGTCCCAGCCTCCCTCCCCCAGAGCCAGGGCAGGCCCAACTGGCTGCACATCCCCCACCACCCACCTTCCCCGCCAGGTCCTGGCCTCCGCGTCTTGCCGCGGCAGCACAGCTGCCCACTGCCAGATCCGCATCTGGGCGGTGCCCGGGGGCTGCTGCCAGCAGGTCATCTCCTACCACAGCAGCGCCGTGCAGGCCCTGGCCTTCTCTCCAGACGACAGGCTCCTGGCAACCCTAGGTCAGTGGGCTGGGCAGCCAGGGAGGGCAGGACCCGGGGGCTGAGCCGTGTGCCTGACGTGGCTGCCCACACCGACCAGGGGACTACAGTGACCGCACCCTCGCCCTGTGGAGCACAGCCACCTACGAGCTGGTGTCCTGCACCCGCCTCCTGGACTGCATGCACGGCGTGGCCTTCAACCCCTGGAGCGCCTGCGAGCTCACCGCCGTGGGCACGGGTGCCGTCACCTTCTGGCGTGTGCAGCAGCGTGGGGCGGACGTCAGCCTCCAGGTACCAGGCTGCGGGCCCAGGTGTCCGGGTTCACAGGTGACTGTGGGGATGAAGTCTGGCAGGCCCCCAGGACGCCCCGACCCACCGCCTCCTTCGTGCCCCCAGGTGCGCCGAGAGCCAGTCCCTGAGGAGGTAGGGGCAGCAGAGCTGACCTCGCTCTGCCATGGGGCCGCCCCCCTGCTCTACTGCGGCTCCAGCTCCGGCCAGGTCTGCGTCTGGGACACGCATGCTGGCCGCTGCTTCCTGGCCTGGGATGCGGACGACGGCGAGATTGGTGGGTGCCTGGCGGGGCCCTCTGGCACCAGGATAGCGCGGGGCACAGCCTCCCTGGGGAGCCGATTCTGGGGCAGGGGGGCCCGGTCTCAAGCCCCGGGCATCTGGGGAAGGCCGCTCACGCCCTCTGCTGCCTCCTAGGGCTGCTCCTGTGCTCGGGCCCCAGGCTGGTGAGCGGCAGCAACACCAGGCGGCTGCGCCTGTGGGGCGTGGGCGCGGTGCCGGAGCTGAGGAGCAAGGGCTCGGGCGCCAGGTGAGCTGCAGCCGGGGACGGACAGGTTTGAAGGCCCCGCGCTCCACGGGCTCCCGCCACCGTGGCTCCCCAGCTCAGCCAGGTCTGAGACGCCACGACCGACCGCGATCCGTGACCTGCCTCCCGCCTGAGACTCCCTGCCTCCCCCGGCCCTCAGGTCCCGCTCCGTGTTCATGGAACACGAGCTGACGCTGGACGGGGCCGTGGTGAGTGCCAGCTTCGACAGCAGCGTGGACATGGGTGTGGTGGGCACCACGGCTGGCACGCTCTGGTACATCAGCTGGGCCGAGGGTACCAGCACCCGCCTCGTCAGTGGCCACAGGACCAAGGTGAGGCGCCGGGCGGGGCCTGTGGAGGGCCTCTGCGCGGGGCTGGGGCCTGTGAGCGCCGCGCGTCACACCTGCCTCCATCTCTTGCTCTTCTCCTGAGGTTCTTTTTTCTTTTTTTTTCTTTTGTGGGACTGGGAATTAAACCCAGGGACATTCTACCTCCGAGCTACACTATCCCAGCCCTATTTTATTTCATTCTTTATCTTGAAGTTGTGGAGGGCCTCACAGGTTGGTGAGGCTGGCCATGAATCTGGGCTCCTCCTGTCTCAGCCTCCGAAGTACTGGGACCGCAGGTGTGGACCCCCACGCCCGGCCCTGACAACCTTGTTCACACCATGTCAGCTGCCCCGGTACCTCCCGTAGACCGGCTTTGCTAACACTGCCCAGTGGGGTTGAGGCCAGGAGTCTGAGAGGCAGGCAGGAGGCCAGGCAGGTTTTGGCTGGGTCTGAGCAGGTTCTGGTTAGGGCTGGGTTGAGTTGGACTTTGGTGAAGTACGGTCACAAGGAGCGGCGGTCAGGTTCTGGTCAGGACTAAGTTGGATTCTGGCCCAGTGTAGTCCAGTTCTGGTCAAGGCTGGTCTGTCCTGTGACCACTTGGATGGGAGCAGGTGGCATGCAGGGCTGGCCGCCCCTGGGGGTCCTGGCAGGAGGGCCTCACCGCCATCCACACTGCAGGCCAGGTCTACTGGTTCTGTGACCACCAAGTCCCTTGCAGACTTCCAGAGAGAAGACAGCCTCCACGGCTCTGCTTAGAGGCCAAGCTGGAACTGGAGTGGCGGGGTTGGTGCTCTGTTCTCTGGCCCCTGGACCAGGTTTCTGAGTGCCCAGCTGGCTCCCCAGCATCAGCCAAGAGTGCCAATGTGTTTCACTTTTTAATGTCTTTTTTTTTTTTTTTTTTTTTTTGCGGTACTGGGGATTGAACTCAGGGGCATTCTACCTCCGAGCTATACCCCCAGCCCTACTTTTTATTCTTTATTTTGAAATAGGGTCTCCCTAAGTTGTGGAGTGCCTCACTAGGTAGCTGAGGCTGGCCGCGAACTCGGATCCTCCGGTCTCAGCCTCCCAAATGCTGGGATTACAAGCATGCACCACCACGCCCGGCTACTTTTCAATGTCTTTAAGAACACACTTAAGCTGGGCATGGTGGTACATACCTGTAATCTCAGTACTTGGGAGGCCGAGACAGGAGGATCGCAGGTTTGAGATCAGCCTCAGCAACTTAGTGAGATACTCAGCAATTTAGCGAGACCCTGATTCAAAATAAAAAGAGCTGGGGGTGTAGCTCAGAGGTAGAATGCTCCTGGACTCAATTCTTAGTACCATGCAAAAACAAAAACAAAACATGCTTGAGAATATGAGTCCCACTTTGCCATGACTCACTATTTCTTTGGGTGCTCATGGACTCCTGCTGTGTGTGTGTGTGTTGCTGAGTATGGAACCCAGGCGCATTCTACCTCTAAGCTACACCCTTAGCCCTATTTTTTTTTTTTTTTTTTTTTTTTTTGTGGTACTGGCGATTGAACTCAGGGGCATTCTACTTCCGAGCTGTACCCCAGCCCTATTTTTTATTCTTTATTTTGAAACTGGGTCTCACTAAGTTGCGGAGTGTCTCACTAGGTAGTTGAGGCTGGCCGTGAACCCGGATCCTCAGGTCTCAGCCTCCCAAATGCTGGGATTACAAGCGTGCGCCACCATGCCTGGCTTCTCAGCCCTATTTTTTATCCTTTATTTTGAAACAGGGTCTCACTAAATTGAGAAGGGCCTCATTAAGTAGCTGAGGCCGGCCACAAACCTGTGATCTTCCTGTCTCAGCCTCCCAAGTACTGGGATTACAAGCATGCGCCACCATGCCCGGCTCAGTTTTTTATTTTGAGACATGGAAAGTTGCCCAGAATGGCCTCAAACTTGAAATCCTCTTGCCTTAGCTCCCATGTTGCTGGGGCTATAGATGTGTGCCAACATGCATGGCTAGCCTGAGGTTGAACTGAATTCTTTTTTTTGCGGTACTGGGGATTGAACTCAGGGGCATTTTACCTCCAAGCTATACCCCCAGCCCTACTTTTTATTCTTTATTTTGAAATAGGGTCTCCCTAAGTTGTGGAGTGCCTCACTAGGTAGCTGAGGCTGGCTGCGAACCTGGATCCTCTGGTCTCAGCCTCCCAAATGCTGGGATTACAAGCGTGCGCCACCACACCCGGCTTTTTCTTCTTTTGGGTGTGTATGTGTCACTGGGATTATTGAACCCAGGGATATTCTATCTCTGGCCCCTTTTTTTGAGGCAGTTTAACCAAGTTGCTAATGGTCTAAGTTGCCGAGGCTGTCCTCAAACCTGTGATCCTCTTACTGGGATTACAGGTGTGTACCACTACACCTGGGTGAATTCTTACTCCCTTTTAAAATCCTACATTTATTGGCTGGGGGCACAGCTCACCGGTAGAGCACTTGCCAGCATGCTCGTGTATACAAGGCTCTGAGTTCATCCCTATCACTGCAAGGGGGTAAAAAAGAGAATTATTTATTTGAACATAATAGTAGCTTTGAAGAAATCTGAAATGGAGATGGGTAAGGGTTGCTTGCTTTTCTATGTGGTAACAGAGTTACTGAAGCATAATTTACAGACCATGTGCTTCATCATTTAAATTCGGTGGTTTTTAGTGTCTTCCAGAGTCATACAACCCTTTCCACAATCAATTTCAGAGCATTTTCATTAGTCCAAAAGGAAACCCCATACCTATCAAGTAGTTAGTCCCTACTCTGTCCCGCGGCCCTTGGCAGGACTTACAAACTTACTTGTTCTGGACGGCCATACCAGTGGCTCCTGGGTCCGGCCTCCGCCACTGAGCAACATGTCCAGGCGCCCACAGGCTGTCGCGGGTGATGGCACCGCCTTCCTCCTTACGGCCAGCACCTCCAGCACACAGTAGACCATGCCGAGCTGTCCGCCTCCAGGGCAGGGATCTGGGTCTTGGGTCCTTGACCTGTACCAGTGGTCACTGGTGACTTCCCTGTGCTGTGGACTGACAAGTGTTCCAGGCTCGGAGGCCACTGCTGCTCAGCTGAACCAGGCCTGGTGCATGCTGGGCGAGTGCTCTGCCTGAGCCCACCGCAGCCCGACTCACTTGTCTGAGATGCATGAGTTCCCACTTGCGCCTGCAGCTGTAAATCTGAGCCAGCAAGCCTCCCGGGCACAGGGCAGCGGTTCCTCCTTCACGGATCTCTGTGGCACCTACAAAATGACACATCTACTTCCTCCTACAACCGCACTTAACCTCGGGGGAAGCCACGGGGCCACCAATGTCACAACCACTGGAATCCGGGGTGTGTGTGGGGATCTCTCTGTGGTTTGCCGTCAGATGGGGCCCGCTGGAGGCAGCGTGTGCATCGCTGTGCGTTAGACTCTGCTGGTGCTTCCTGTGGAATCCCAAGTCCCAGGCTGGCAGGTTCCCCAGGTCTAGTGAAGATGCAGAGGCCAGGGCTGTCTCTTCCAGACAGCCTGGGGCAGGTAAGGCCTGGCCCCGTAGCCCAGCTGGCGTTCCCACAGGTGAATGAAGTGGTCTTCAGCCCAGGCGAGTCTCACTGTGCGACGTGCGGTGAGGACGGGAGTGTGCGGGTGTGGTCCTTGGCCAGCATGGAGCTGGTGATCCAGTTCCAGGTGTTGAACCAGGTAGAGGATGCTGGTGGGCCCGCTGGGTGTGAGCAGGGGTGGGGGCAGCCGCCAGTGGTGTGCTGCCTGCTAAGGCTCCCTCTGGCCGGGGAGAGCTGATGTCTCCCCATCTCGGGCCCCAGAGCTGCCTCTGCCTTGCCTGGAGCCCCCCGTCCTGTGGACACCCAGACCAGCAGCAGGTGGCGGCTGGCTACAGCGACGGCACCCTGCGCGTCTTCAGCATCTCGAGGACGGCGATGGAGCTCAAGATGCACCCCCACCGGGCCGCGCTCACGGCCATTGCCTTCTCCGTCGATGGTGAGGAGCGGGGCTCTCGGGGTGCCGGTGCCCTCCCCACCTGCCCTGTCAGGCTTCCAGGCTGGGTGCCGGGCTCACAGGGTGTGGGTGTGGCCCCACCCACCCAGGGCAGACCATCCTCTCCGGAGACAAGGACGGGCTTGTGGCCGTGAGCCGCCCCCGCACCGGGATAACCTTCCGTGTGCTGAGTGACCACCGGGGCGTCCCGATCTCTGCCATCCAGAGCACAAGCAAACAGGTGCCGCAGCCTTGAGGGCCGGCAGGGCCTGGCGGGCAGGAGGGTGGCACCTCGGGACAGGTGTAACTGGTCCTCACCCTGCAGTATGGAGACCTAGGGGTGGAGGGCACGGACCTGTGGCTGGCTGCCAGTGGGGACCAGCGAGTCAGCGTCTGGGCTTCCGACTGGCCACGGGATGGCTGCGAGCTCCTGGACTGGCTGAGCTTCCCGGCACCGGCCGCCTCGGAGGTAAGAGTCCAGTGGCATGTGGGTGGGGTGGCGCCCACCGGCCCACCACAGCGTGCTGTGCCCCTGCAGGCCTCGGGTCTCCCGCCGCCCTCCCTCGCCGCCTTCTGCCCTTGGGACTCGGCGCTGCTGGTGTGCGCGGGCCTCGGCGCGCACAGAGACGTGCTCTTCTACAGCCTCCGTCAGAAGCAGGTGTGCGCCCGCTCCCTGGCCCCGGCTCCCCGGGCTGCGGAGCCCAGGCCTCACGCCAGCTACCCACAGGTGGTGGAGAAGACGCCGCTGCCCTTCTTTGCCATGTCCCTGAGCCTCTCCCCGGGGGCCCAGCTCATGGCCGTCGGCTTTGCTGGTGAGTCTCCAGCCTGTCAGGCCCACCTGTGTCCCCCAGATTCACATGGCATCCCTGTGCCCCTGGCTCCTTGTCCCCAAAGTGGTGTGAGGACACCTGCCCGAGCTCCAGGGGCTTAGGGGGTGGGGCACGAGGTACTGAGCGCAGCACTCAGCACTGCAGTCCAAGTGGAGTACTGGGCCAGCCCAGCCACAGGGCCTGGGGAGCCAGCCGAGCAATGGCCACCTGGCTTTGGTGGCCCTCAGCCACAGCGGGCCTGGTGGGAGCCCTGGCCCCCAGCATAGGCCTGCAGTGCCAGAACCACTCCCCGCCAAGGACGGCACGGTGCCTGGCCCTCCCCACCCTGAGCCATCTGCCCGCAGAGTGCATGGTGAGGCTCGTGGACTGCACCTCGGGGACCGCCCAGGACTTCGCTGGCCACGACGACCTGGTGCACCTGTGCAGGTTTGCTCCGTCGGCCAAGCTGCTCTTCACGGCTGCCCACAACGAGATCCTGGTGTGGGAGGTCGTGGGCCGCTGAGGTGCGGCAGGACTGCGGTATCATGTGTCTCCGATGGCCTTGCTGGCACTGGGCAGAAAAGCCAGGTTGCGGGTGGTGGCGGCACAGAGGACTGGGATGGCTGGACCGGCCAGGACTTGGATGACCTGGAAGGACCCAAGGGAGGCTGCGCGGTACAGTGCTCGCCTAGCATGTGCGAAGCCCAGGGTTCCATCCCCAGACCCCCACGCATACACACACACACGAAAAGATTTAGAACACTTGTTTACACTGGACTTTTTACCTACCTGATTTTCAATGTTCTACCTTGTACAGTTTAAATAAACATGGGGATTTCTTGCATTACTGCTCCATTGTTTCATCGGTGCCCATTCTTGAATCTCCGCTGGTCACTCGTGTTCTGAGGCCTTGTCGAGGACCTCGCTGGCCTGTCCACCCGCTAGAAAGGTGGCCCTCAGGTCCCCCAGCGGAGCGCCGGCGTCTGCAGTCCCGAGCGCGCCCACGTGGTGGCGCTGCCGCCCAGCTCGGCCGCTCTGGCCCGTTCGGCTCGTTGGTGCGGCTGCGCGGGCGGGGCCGGAAGTTCAGGGCGGGAGCCGAGGGGAGGGGAGGAGGGCCCGGCGGGTCGGGCAGGGGGTCGGACGGGGGTGGGGGTCGGGGCCGGGGCTGGGGCGGGGTCGCGGCGCCTCTCCGGGCGCAGCCATGAAGCGGGACGTGCGCATCCTGTTGCTGGGCGAGGGTAGGCGCCTGGGCTGCGGGGCGGGGGTCTCGGGGTCGCTGGGGCGCCTTGACCTCGGCCCCCGCGTGACCGCCGCGCCCGCCTGCCCGCGCAGCCCAGGTGGGGAAGACGTCGCTGATCCTGTCGCTGGTGGGCGAGGAGTTCCCGGAGGAGGTGCGGGCGCGGGCGCCAAGGGCGGGCTGCGTGCGAGGCCACGGGCGGCGGGGCTCGGGGCGCAGGGCTCAGGCCGCCGCCGTTGCAGGTGCCTGCCCGCGCCGAGGAGATCACCATCCCCGCCGACGTCACGCCGGAGAAGGTGCCCACCCACATCGTGGACTACTCAGGTAGCGCCCGGCCCACCCGCGTGGCCCCCGGCGGCCCGCGGCGGGTCTGCCACGGCTGTCTGTCCCTCTAGAAGCTGAGCAGACGGACGAGGAGCTCCAGGATGAGATTCTCAAGGTGCGGCGCGCCCTGACAGCCGCAGCCCCCTCCCCCGCCGCGGGCAGCCTAATCGGGAGGCCGCTGGGGAGCCGGATTAAGGCGCCTGCTGTCCTCCGCCCTGATAATTCTGCGTGACCTCGGCCGACTTGCTGGGGCTCCTGCAGCCTTCCGGCGAACATCCCTGCGCCCCTCCCTTGTCTTGAACCGTGTGGCCCCCCGCCCTTGCCCTCCAGGCTGTGGTGGGTGCTGGAGCCCACACGGTGCCCTGGAGGAATGTATCACTAGTCCGGGTGCAGGCCACAGACCCCCTGCCATCACCACGTTGCTCTGTTCTTACCCTGGCTGCTTGTAGTGAGACGGAGATGAGGGTGGAGGTCAGGGCTGGTCCCCTCTTACACAGCTTGCCCCCACTGCCTTGCTAACCCGGGTCATGGTGATGGCAGGGGGCTCAGCAGGCTGAGAAGCCAGAAGCGGGCCTGTGTGATACGGCGGGGAGCCCTGCCCGTGAGCACCTGGGACATGCTGGAACTTGGCCTGGTGTGCAAAGGCCGGGCTGTCACAGTGACTGGGCAGCCTCTGGCCATCCCATGCCTCGCTATTCTCCTTGCAGGCAAACGTGGTGTGTGTGGTGTACGATGTGTCTGAAGAGGCCACCATCGAGAAGGTGAGCAGGGAGGAGCTCCCAGTCTGTCCCGGGCTCCCCCCTGCTGTCTGGCTCAGTGAGCAGCCTGCCCTTGGTGCAGACTTAGGTAGCAGGTGGCGGGCCAGCTGCATCCCTGCTGAGCACGTCAGGATGCCCCATATGTATCTCTTGAGTCAGGGGGTCAGTCTTCTGGGATTTCATCTCCCCACAGAGAACCTGGATGACCACAGTCTGAACCATTTAGGCCAGCACCCCTCCCATTCCTGGCCCCAGAACCCCAGGGAGGATGGCCCAGGGCCTGGGACCCCAGCCCGCTTGCGGAGGGTTGTAGCTGTTGAGATCAGACAGACGAGACCCTGTCTCTGCCTTCTTTCTCCCACTGACTTCTGAGTGGCCGTGACTTTCGCCCTCCGATAGCCTCTGCCCCTGTCCACTCCTTGAGCTGTTGCAAGCTCCAGGTGCGACCCGTGGGCCTTGCTTTTCAGATCCGAACCAAGTGGATCCCACTGGTGAACGGGGGAGCCAAGAGGGGGTCCAGGTAATGAACAGGGCCTGGTGGGGGTGTGGGGTCCCAGCCGTTCCCTGTCCCTGGTGACCATGGGCCTCTCCCCTAGGCTGCCCATCATTCTGGTGGGCAATAAGTCGGACCTGCGGCCAGGGAGCACCATGGAAACCGTGTTGCCCATCATGAGCCAGTTTCCCGAGATCGAGACCTGCGTGGAGGTAAGGTGGGGGGTGGGGGCAAGCACAGGAGGGCAGCACCCTTGGGGCAGGCTGACCCCCGAGCCCGTGTCTGTCGTGGTGCCTCCCTGAGCCTGTCCTGGGTCTCCCAGTGTTCAGCCAAGCATCTGAGGAACATCTCGGAGCTGTTCTACTACGCCCAGAAGGCCGTCCTGCACCCCACAGCCCCCCTCTATGATCCCGAGGCCAAGCAGGTGAGCGGCCGGCGAGGGCCTCTCCTTGGCTCCTCTGCAGCCTGGGGCCTGGGGTGTCGGGTGGGAGCGCCGGCGGGCTGGGGAAGGGCCGCCTGGGTGCTGAGCCGCTGTCCCCGTAGCTGAGGCCCGCGTGCGCCCAGGCCCTCACTAGAATCTTCAGGCTCTCGGATCAGGACCTGGACCAGGCGCTCAGCGACGAGGAGCTCAATGCCTTCCAGGTGGGCGCTGCCCCGCGTGCCCGTCCTTGGGCCCCACTGCTGGGGGTGAGCTTGGCTGTCCTGGGGCGGCTGGTTGACCTGAAACCGCTTCCCGCTGGAGACAGGAGTCCTGCTTTGGCCACCCGCTGGCGCCCCAGGCCCTGGAGGACGTCAAGAGGGTGGTGTGCA
Organism: Graphiurus murinus; assembly: GCA_004027655.1. Taxonomy (NCBI): domain Eukaryota; kingdom Metazoa; phylum Chordata; class Mammalia; order Rodentia; family Gliridae; genus Graphiurus; species Graphiurus murinus. Next base: position 18,160 of record PVLC010005355.1, on the reverse strand, counting down.
AGAACGTGGCAGGCGGCGTCAGAGACGACCGGCTGACCCTGGAGGGTGAGGCTGGCTGCCCCGCGTGCCGGCGTGGGGGGAGCTCGCCGTGCTGGGTGCCACCCCCTCTGCTCTGCACAGGTTTTCTCTTCCTGAACACGCTTTTCATCCAGCGTGGCCGGCACGAGACCACGTGGACCATTTTGCGGCGCTTCGGGTACAGCGACGCGCTGGAGCTGACGGCTGACTACCTCTCTCCGCCGTGAGTGGCCTGCAGGCCGGGGCCCCCCGGGGTGAGGTCCTGCTCCGTGGCCTGCCTGGGATTGTGTGCTGCAGCATGACCTCCCGGCCTGAGCCTGCCCTGAACCCCTCAGTCCGCACTGCGCCAGGTCGGGTGGGCTGGGCCTGTGCGGGGGCCCCAGCCATGGGGAGGGGGCGCTGCAGGAGCCTCCAGGGAGGCTCACCCCCAGAGGGAGGCAGCAGGAGGCGCGCTGGCGTGGAGGACAGGGCCCCTGGGAACAGAGGGTCCATGCGTCCACGCAGGCTCCACGTGCCCACTGGCTGCAGCACCGAGCTCAACCACCGCGGCTACCAGTTTGTGCAGCGGGTGTTTGAGAAGCACGACCAGGTGGGCGTCACCCCGCCCCCCGCCCCCGCACCCTGCCCCAGCACACGTCACTGAGGGCCGTCTGCCCCCAGGACCGCGACGGTGCCCTGTCACCCACCGAGCTGCAGAGTCTCTTCAGCGTCTTCCCGGCGGCCCCCTGGGGCCCCGAGCTCCCGTACACAGTCCGCACCGACGCCGACCGGCTGCCTCTGCACGGGTACCTCTGCCAGTGGACGTAAGCGCAGCCCTAGCCCCCACCTCACCCCCGAGCCAAGCCTTCCTCTCTGTGACACTGCCTCCCGCCTGCCCGCAGCCTGGTGACCTACCTGGACGTCCAGCGCTGCCTCGCGCACCTTGGCTACCTGGGCTACCCCACCCTCTGTGAGCAAGACTGCCAGGCGCAGGCCATCACAGGTGGGTGCCAGCCTCGCTGGGCCCGGGCCCCGGCCCTCCCCGCCCTCGCCCTCACCCGAGCCTGTCCTCGCAGTCACCCGAGAGAAGAGGCTGGACCAGGAGAAAGGGCAGACGCAGCGGAGCGTCCTCCTGTGCAAGGTGCTGGGGGCCCGAGGCGTGGGCAAGTCTGCCTTCCTGCAGGCCTTCCTCGGCCACAGCCTGGGGGTGCGTGTCTGCAGCGCCTGGGGAGGAGGAGGAGGGCGGGGGCCCAGTGCGGGCCCAGTGAGCCTCGGGGTCTGCTCCCCTTCCTCAGCACCAGGCCTCCTGGGGGCGCCCAGAGGAGCCTCCCGCCTACGCCATCGACACGGTGCGGGTCAACGGGCAAGAGAAGTACCTGATTGTGAGTGCTGGGGCTTTGCACCTCTGCTGGACACCCCACGGCCATGCCCCCCGCCCCGGCCCCCACAGCGGTCTCCAGGGGCCCTTGGGTAACCCCGCCCCTGAAAACACTCCCTGAGCACCCATCTGTCCCAGCTGTGTGAAGTGGGTGCTGACAGCCTGCTGGACGCCGCCTGCGACGTCGCCTGCCTGATGTTTGATGGCAGTGACCCCGAGACCTTCACGTACTGCGCTAGTGTCTACAAGGCAAGGCGGGGCCTGGGCCCTCGGGGGCACAGCCAGGGGCGTGCGGCCCATGAGCTCTGTCCTCACGCGCCCTCCTCCGCAGCACCACTACATGGACGGCCAGACACCCTGCCTCTTCGTCTCCTCCAAGGCCGACCTGCTGGCAGGTGTCGTCCCACCAGGCCAGTCACCAGCTGAGTTCTGTCGCAGGCACCGGCTGCCAGCCCCCACGCCCTTCTCCTGCACCAGCCTGGCGCAGCCTGGCACGGACATCTTCACTCAGCTCGCCACCATGGCTGCCTTCCCGTGAGTACCTCACACAGACTGGGGAGGAGGAGGTCTCGGCGCTCTCTTGGTGCCGGGAACCGGAGCCGGGGTCAGGGCTGCAGGTGGTGTCCCCCAGGTCCGCCTGGGACGCAGCAGGGGGTTTGCAGCCCGGGCGCCCCTCTCTCCTGCAGGCACCTGGTCCACACAGAGCTGCGCCCCACCTCTTTTTGGCTGCGGGGGATGCTGGTGGCCGTCGGTGCTGCCGTGGCCGCCGTGCTCAGCTTCTCACTCTTCAGAGTCCTGGTGAAGAGCCGGTGAGGCCCCGCCCTGCAGCCCAGGCGTGGCTCGCTCGGGCCCAGCAGTGGCAGCGCGGGCCCAGCAGTGGCAGCGCGGCGTGGATGTGGCTTCAGCCTTTCCATGTGACGGCGGGCCCGGAGGCTCTGGGGCGCCCGTCTACACCACTGCTTCCCGGGACCCGCTCTCTGCCGGCTGCGTTGGGGGGACTCCCTCGCCGCGGCCTGGCCGGCTCCTGCTCTAGCCTGTGTGCTTCCGCAGTGTCGGCCTTGCCTCACCCTGGCGGCACCATGCGGGGGCTGGGGCTGCAGGTACAGAAGCCTGTGGCCCCAGGCCCCGAATTCTCAGGGCTCCACCCTTCCTCCTTGGTTTTGGGTGGTCAGTGGTTGTGGCAAGACGTGGTGGTCAGAGCAGGAACTGGCAGCCATCGTGGTCCCCACCTTCCCGTCCGGTTGGAAGCCTTGTACACAGTCTCACTCCGGCAGAAAAAGAGAGTGGGCTTCCCTATTAAACTTCTGTCTTTTCCGTCTCTCGGACGTCAGTCTCTGAAGAGAGCGCTTCTTGAATCAGTCTGAAGTTTGCCTTGTCTTGGTGGGGGTTGGGAATGTCACCTTGCAGGACTGTACCGGGCTGGCGCTGGCAGTGGCCTCGGGGAGGTCCAGGGGCCTCAGCATCCAGTGTCAGTCTGGGGCTGGCGGGCCCGCTGCGCAGTGACGCCGCAGTGCTTTCTCCAGGGCTGAGTACACCCCAGCAGCAGCACCCACACCCCAAGCACCCAGTCAGCCTGCTGTGCGGCGCTGAGGACCTGGCCGTCCAATGTGACCGGATGTTGTGCTAGCGTGCCCTCAGGGCACCCAGAGTCCCGGCCTGAGGCGATGGGGTAGGGCCTTCAGGCTGGAGGACGGGCCCAGATGTGTGCCTTGGGGTCCAGGGCTGACCTGGCCCCGGACATGGCCTACCCCAAGGCCTCCCGGACAAGAAACCGCACACTCGGATCCCCCACACACACACTTGACTGGGTCCGGAGTTGGACCCTGATGTCCCTCCCTCTGCCAGCCTCTGAGCACCACAAGTTCTCGGCCGCCGCAGGTCAGGGCACAGCAGGATGCTGTTTCTACCAGCTCTGTCCCCCTGAGGCTCCGCGTGCAGGAGAGATGGTGCCTTTGCATCTCGGCAGCAGCAGGCAGCTTTGGCCCTTGCAGGGTGCCATGGCTACGCATCCCCTTGGTCTGTCACCACCGCTGTTGAAAGATCTGCCTTATCTACTCTGGATCTATCTGGATGCCCCCCCCCCCGTTTCCATGGCAGGGGGGCCGAGCCTCTGGCTCCAGCCAGGAGTGTGTGCAGCTTGGTCTTGGCTGGCTGGGCGGGCAGGGGCAGCTGCCTGCCACAGGACCCCCACCTGCTAACTGGCATCTGTGCTTGCTGCAGAGGGCTGTTGGCCGGGGGGGGGGGGGGGGGCGTGTGGTTCCTGGGTGAGCAGGTGCTTTCAGGGAGCTCCTGACTCGGGAGCAGCGCAGTCTGGTGGAGAGTGGGGAGCAGTGGACCGTGGGGGCACAGCTTGGGGAGTGGGGTGGCGGGTGGTAAGGCGGGCTTCTTGGAGGAGGTGACACGTGCAGAAGCAAGTTGAAGGGTCTTTCGAGGCAGTGGTCTTAGATGCTGCCTTTTTTATTTGCGGGGGGGATGCTGTCCAAGTGCTGGGATTACAGGCACACGTGCAACCACTCCTGAGTAAATGCTGTGTGTGTGTGTGTGTGTTACTGGGGAAGGTAACTAACCCAAGGGTGTCCCTTGAACCCAAGGGTGTCCTACACCTGAGTTACACCTCTACCCTCCCCCCCCCCCCAGTACTGGGGAATTGAACCCGGGAGCATTCCACCTCCAAGCTACAGCCCCAATCCTATTTCATTTTTATTTTGAAACCAGGTCTCACTAGGTTGATGAGTCTCACTAGTTGGAGTTACAAGCGTGCGCCACTACACCCAGCATTATTTTTTGCGGTACTGGGGATTGAACACGGGCATTCTACCTCCAAGCTACACCCCCAGCCCTATTTTTTATTCTTTGTTTTGAAGCAGGGTCTCACTAAATTGTGGAGGGTCTTACTAAGTAGCTGAGGCTGGCCGTGAACCGGCAATCCTCCTGTCTCAACCTCCCAAGTACTGGGATTACAAGCGTTTGCCATCCAGCCTGGCTTATTTTTCACTTTTGAAACACGGTCTAAGTTGCAGAGTGCCTCCCCAGTTGCTGAGGCTGGCCGCCAACCTGCGATCCTCCTGTCTCAGCCTCCCAAGCCCTGGATGACAGGCGCCACCATGCCCAGCTCAGATGCTCTCTCTTGACTCTTTATCAACTGCAGTCTCCTAGGAAGCGCCTCTGCAGTCCGGCGGGCCGTGGGAGCCGTGCCCAGCCCGGCCCGGCACTGGGGAGGGCGGCTCGGCGGGCGGCTCCTGCCCGGGGCAGCGGCGGCGGCGCGTCCGTGTGCGGGGCGCGCGCGTGCCGCGGCGGCGTGTGCGCGGGGCGGGCGGCTCCGTGACGCGGCCTGAGCGCGCGCGCCGGGGAGCGGGCGGAGCGGGCCGGTCGGGGCGGAGCGGCGCGGTCCGCAGAGCAGCCCCTCCCGGCCTCGGCCGACCCCGGCCCGCGGCCGGCTCTATGGACAGGAGCTCGCTGCTGCAGCTCATCCAGGAACAGGTGCGCGGGGGTGGGACGGGCACGGTCCCCGCGTTTTTCCCGCCGGGGCGCCGAACTGGGGGGAGGGACCGGGCTCCCCGAGAGCCCCGCCGTCCGAGCCGAGCCCGGGCCCTGCGCTGTGGCCCCTGTGCCCGCGACCCACGAGAGGGCGGGCGGGCGGGCTCCCGAGGAAAACAGCTCCGCGGGAGGACAGTCCCCAGACCTGGACCCGCCCCTGCCCTCCCAGGACGGGCAGGACGGAAATGAGGCGGGGAGGCCGGGGACCCCTGCCGTGCCCTGGCTAGGCCTGGCCCGGCCAGATCCCAGGAGCCAGCCTGGCTCAGCGGTGGCCAGGTGGGCACGCCCTCAGGCCTTCCTGTGGCTCCCGCCCCAGCAGCTGGACCCTGAAAACACCGGCTTCGTCGGCGCGGACACCTTTGCTGGGCTGGTGCACAACCATGAACTGCCCCTGGACCCCGCCAAGCTGGACATGCTGGTGGCCCTGGCCCAGAGCAATGAGAGGGGTCAGGTCTGCTACCAGGAGCTGGTGGACCTGGTCAGTGCCACAGTGGGTGGGCAGCATGGGTGGAGGGGCTGGGCCTGGGCAGCCAGCGCCTGGCCAGAGCCGGGTGGGAGGGGGCCTCTCGCTGGGGGCTGGGGGGCCCTCGGATGTGGGCAGGGCAGGGACGCCGTGGCCCACGCTGACGCCCCTGTCCCCCAGATGAGCAGCAAGCGCTCCAGCAGCTTCAAGAGGGCCATTGCTAACGGACAGCGGGCGCTGCCCCGGGACGGGCTGCTGGACGAGCCGGGCCTGGGGGTCTACAAGCGGTTTGTGCGCTACGTGGCCTATGAGATCCTGCCCTGTGAGGTGGACCGCCGCTGGTACTTCTACAGGCACCGCAGCTGCCCGCCCCCCGTGTTCATGGCCTCAGTCACCCTTGCCCAGGTGGGCCCACCCACCTGCTGCCCCGGGAGCCTCCGGAGCCCCTGGCTCTGACCAGCCCTAACGCCCGTGTCCCCAGATCGTGGTGTTCCTGTGCTACGGGGCCCGCCTCAACAAGTGGGTGCTGCAGACCTACCACCCGGAGTACATGAAGAGCCCCCTGGTGTACCACCCCGGACATCGCGCCCGGGCCTGGCGCTTCCTCACCTACATGTTCATGCACGTCGGGTGAGTGGGGCCGCCGGCCCAGGCCAGGGGGACACGGACTTGAGGGGGAGCCCGGGACCTGCGAGCCACCCCGCTGACCCTGCCCTCCCGCTCACGTGTGCACCAGGCTGGAGCAGCTGGGGTTCAACGCGCTCCTGCAGCTGATGATCGGCGTGCCCCTGGAGATGGTGCACGGCCTGCTCCGCATCAGCCTGCTCTACCTGGCCGGTGTGCTGGCAGGTGAGGCAGGCGCGGGCCCCTGCCCACCTCCCCGGCCAGCTGCGCCCTCACACCTGCCTTTGCTTGTGCAGGCTCCCTGACGGTCTCCATCACCGACATGCGGGCACCCGTGGTGGGGGGCTCTGGCGGGGTCTATGCCCTGTGCTCAGCACACCTGGCCAACGTCGTCATGGTAACGGGACCACCCAGCGGTGGGGTGTGGGAAGGGGCCCACCTGGCCTGCCTCACGGCCTCTCTGTCTGCATGCCATCAGAACTGGGCTGGGATGAGGTGTCCCTACAAGCTGCTGAGGATGGTGCTGGCCCTGGTGTGCAGTGAGTAGGGGGATAGGGGGGCTGGGGGGCTCTCAGCCTGCAGACAGGACACCTCCCTCCTGTCACTCCCTCTACAGTGAGCTCCGAGGTGGGCCGGGCCGTGTGGCTGCGCTTCTCCCCACCGCTGCCTGCCTCGGGCCCACAGCCCAGCTTCATGGCGCACCTGGCAGGCGCGGTGGTGGGGGTGAGCATGGGCCTCACCATCCTGCGTAGCTACGAGGAGCGCCTGCAGGACCAGTGCGGCTGGTGGGTGGTGCTGCTGGCCTACGGCACCTTCCTGCTCTTCGCCATCTTCTGGAACATCTTTGCCTACGACCTCCTGGGCGCCCACATCCCCCCACCGCCCTGACCCCTCCTCAGAGCCACTTGGGCTGGGGCCTGGCACGTGGTGGGCGGGCCGCCAGGTGGGCCTGCATGACTGCCTCTCCTGAACGGACGTCTCAGGTCTGCTTCTCCCCATGGGGCAGGAGGACCCTGCGTTCACTGAGTCGAGGCCAAGCCTTATTCCAGCCCTGGCTGCCCTCCCGGGCCTGGGGGAGGGCAGCTAGGCCAGGGCTGGGTAGAGGTCCCTGGAGATGGCCCCAGAGGAGATGCTACCCCCACCCCTGGACTTGCAGTCTGAGCCTTTTTTGGAGAATGAATGAATAAATATTTTACAAGGTGCCAGGTAGCTGTCCTGAGGCTCTGGAGGCTTCTTGTCCCTCGCCCTGCTGAACAGACCACAAGGAGTCCTCCCCAGCGAGAGGAGGACCAGGGCACCTCTGCACCCTGTGAGGGGCTGGAGCTACTCCTGAGTCTGCAGGGCAGTCGTGGAGAGGTTTACTGAGCTCTCAGCACCCGCCTCCAGTTCAGTCAGCCTGCTGTCCAGGGGGGCAGAGTCCTGAGGTCCCATGGCAGGTGATCAAACCCCCGGCCACAGTCACATTCTCGGCTTGGGTCCTGTGCTGCTTGGCTGGCTGAGTATCACCGTGATGGCCGTGGGGCTGAGGTTGGGTGGCAGGTCCAGGCCCAGCTTCTGCGTCTGGGTGCAGGTCCACAGTGCTGTCTCCACAAGGTGAGGGGTTCATGGCCTTGTGGTTCTGGCTGGGGGGAACAGAGGGAGTCAGTCCTGGACCCCCCCATCTCCGTCCCCTCCCAGCCACACAGCAGGTCGCTTACCTCTGCTCAGGGTTGCAGTAGCTATTGCTCCTGGACCAGGTACTGCTGCTAGTGTCCGAGGGTGTACTGCAGGGCCGGCGGGCCAGGTGCTGCAGCCACCGCCTCCTCTGACAGGAGGCGGCTACCTCAAGAGCTAAGCTATAGGCTCATCACCCGGGAGCTCCTGCCCAGGACACGCCACGCCCTATCAGCCCATTTCACAGGCCTGGGCTGCGGCCGCGGGAGGCGGTGGCGGGTCCCTCGTCGAGGAGGACGCGCACACGTCGGGAAGGCGGCCGCCCAGCCGTGCACCACCAGCTTCGGGGAGTTGGTGGCTGCCAGCTGCTGCAGACGCGGCCGGAAGCGACCCTTCGGTGGGCAGTGTGGCCAGGGGGTCCCAGAAGCTGGACGAAGCCAGGGAGGCCTGCCCCGCCCCCAGCCCCACCCCCCGCTCCAGGCCAGCAGCCGCCCCAGTTCCCCTCGAGTCACGTGCCTCTCGGCTCGGCCCCGGAGGGCCCCAGGCTGCTCCTCCCGATACTCCGAGAAGAGCGCTGAGCGGAGTACGGGCCGCGGGGTGCCGACCCTTCCCGCGGCCCAGGGCTTCCAGCCGGCCCCGGGCTCCTCTCCGCGGCGCGCGGGGATGGCGGCCCAGAGGCTCGGGTCTTCGCTGTCGCACAGCCCGAGGGCAGCCGCCATGTTCGCGCAGCGGGGCGGGCCCGGGTCAGGGGCGGGGCCTGGGGCCACAGGGGCGGGGCCCAGGCCAGGGGGCGGGAGTTTCGTCTCGCCCCGCCCCCGCGCTCCCCTAGCGCCCCGCCCCGCGCCGGAAGTTCCGGTGGTGGATCGCCGGACCGGGCCGAGCGGATCGCGGCGCGGGCTGCGGGCGCAGGGCGGCCGGGCGCGGAACCCAGGCCGTGCCGCGCGGCGCCATGAAGGGCAAGGAGGAGAAGGAGGGCGGCGCGCGTCTGGGCACCGGCGGCGGCAGCCCAGAGAAGAGCCCGAGCGCACAGGAGCTTAAGGAGCAGGGCAACCGGCTCTTCGTGGGCCGCAAGTATCCGGAGGCGGCGGCCTGCTACGGCCGCGCCATCGTGAGTGCGCGGGGCGGGGGATGGGGGCGGGCCGGGCGCTCCTCCTCAGTCGGGGCGCCGCCAGCCCTCTGGGGGCTCGGGCTGCCGAGATCCGGTGGCGATCTTGTTCTACCAGGCGCAATTCTAGCCCTGCGCTGGATGCTCGGGTTAGGGACTGGAGGGTGGGATGCTTGAGGTAGCTGGGCCGGAGGCCGGGGAAGCCTGCCCCTTGAGGACCGTGGGTCCAGAGCCGGGAGCTCGGGAAATGTAAATTGACAAAGCCAGTCGGATCAAGAGGGTGGGCTCAGCCAGAACCAGACGCTCTAACAACTGACAAACCTCTAGTTTCTGGACTCCAGCCACGGGCCCCAAAGTTAGAATAGGCCCAGGGACATCGGGGTGTCAACTTCCTGGGACAGATAGGAAATCTGAGTCTACACTCTCAAGATGCCTGGCCTTGGTCCCCAGACTCGGAACCCCTTGGTGGCAGTGTACTACACTAACCGGGCCCTGTGCTACCTGAAGATGCAGCAGCCAGAGCAGGCACTGGCCGACTGCCGGCGTGCCCTGGAGCTGGATGGCCAGTCTGTGAAGGCACACTTCTTCCTTGGCCAGTGCCAACTGGAGATGGAGAGCTACGATGAGGCCATTGCCAACCTGCAGCGAGGTGGGCTGACACTGCCTTGTGGTGGGCATCTGGGGCGGGAGGGTGGACCAGCCAACTGTGGCCTGAAGTCACTGTTGTTCCCCCAGCCTACAGCCTGGCTAAGGAGCAGCGGCTCAACTTCGGTGATGACATCCCTAGTGCTCTACGTATTGCTAAAAAGAAGCGCTGGAACAGCATTGAGGAGCGGCGCATCCACCAGGAGAGCGAGCTGCACTCCTACCTCACGAGGCTCATCACTGCGGAGCGTGAGAGGTGGGTTCCTCCCGCGGCCCAGCAGCCCACCCTCTCTCGGGCTGAGCTGAGTCACCAGCACAGGTGTTTATTGAAGGCCAGTGCCGGACACAGGAAGCTCAAGGGGAGAAGCCTGGGGTGGGGAGGGCTGTGACGTCTCCTGCTCAGTCCCTTTCTGACCAGTTCCTGGTTAACCCCCAGGGAGCTGGAAGAATGTCAGCGGAACCACGAGGGTGACGAGGACGATGGTCATGTCCGAGCCCAGCAAGCCTGCATTGAGGCCAAGCACGTGAGGGTGCCCCTGGCCCACATGTGGGTCTGTGTGTGTGTGTGGCTTGGGGTGCCCTGGCCCACTGGTGGATCTCTGCCCCGTGTGACACGAGGGTGCCTCTGGCTCACTTTGGGTCTGTGTGCCTGTGCGTGGAGAAAATGTGCAAGTGGCCCACACATGGTGCTCCCTTCTTCACAGGATAAGTACATGGCGGATATGGACGAGCTCTTCTCTCAGGTTGATGAGAAAAGAAAGGTGAGTGTCTGTTTCCTGAAGCCTCTGAGTAGCAGGTGCTGGAGCAGTGGCCCCTCCTGGCTCTTGACACTGACCCTGTGTGCTATAGAAGCGAGACATCCCTGACTACCTATGTGGCAAGATCAGCTTTGAGCTGATGCGGGAGCCCTGCATCACGCCCAGTGGCATCACCTATGACCGCAAGGACATTGAGGAGCACCTGCAGGTAAGGCCACGGGCCTGGGGACCAGGGCCAGAGGCACAGCCCCAACACACTGAGCACTCTGGTCCTGTTGCCACTGCAGCGTGTGGGCCACTTTGACCCTGTGACCCGGAGCCCCCTGACCCAGGAACAGCTCATCCCCAACCTGGCCATGAAGGAGGTCATCGATGCGTTCATCTCTGAGAACGGCTGGGTCGAGGACTACTGAGGCCCTTTGCTCTGCCTTGCCTGATGCCCCAGTTCTGGAAGGTCCCGAGGCAGCAGCCCCACCCCCTGTACATAGTTTGTGTTCCTGGGCTTGCCCAGTCAGTTCTGCTGGTGGGCTCTGGACTGTTCCCCTCTCAGCATAGGCCTTGCTGGGCCATGAGCCTCCCCTGTTCCCCTTCTGGGTGAAAAAAGCAGTTGAGGGTGGGTTGGGCCAAGGCACTCCTGCCACTGTCCCTGTAATAAAATCTGTGAGCACTATGTGGGCACGTGCTGGTGTGTGACAGGCTTGCCAGCTGCCTGCTCTGGCTAGCCGAGGAAGGTGGAGATGAAGACACTGGTGTCCAGGTTGAGTGTGGCATGCCACCAGCGGTCAGGAAAGTACAGCACCTGGAGGAGGTGGAGCATGGGAATTAGAGACCTCTGGGCCTGGCCAGCGCTCCCGTCCTGCACCCACCCCTACTGACCTCACCGGCCCAGAAGGTACACTCCAGGGGTGGAGCACAGGGACTACGTGGGCACCTCTGGGTCTGGCCTAGCACTCCCCCACCCGTTCCAGCCACTGACCTCACCGGCCCGGATGGTACACTCCAGGGGTGGAGCACAGGGACTACGTGGGCACCTCTGGGTCTGGCCTAGCACTCCCCCACCCGCTCCAGCCACTGACCTCACCGGCCCGGATGGTACACTCCAGGGGCCTCGCAGATGGTGCCAGGGCTGGGTACGTGTCCCGAAGCCAAGTCAGCGTGGTCTTGTTGGGGTGGAACTCGGGGGTCTCCTCAGGTGGGTACAGGAACCAGCGCTGGGGGCAGGAGCAGGAAGTCACCCTTGTGACTGTGTGCTGTGGTCCACAAGCCCCACGCCTCAGCCCCCAGCCCGTGCAGACCTTGCGGCCGTAGATCACCTCTGAGAATCCAGGCCCGTGCCAATGGAAGGGCACCCCAGAACCGGCTCCTGTGGAGTCAGTTACGAGCAGCGGGTGACCAGACAGTCTGCACTGGCCACCCCAAAGCCTCTGGTCCCAAGGAGCACCTACCTGCAATTCCAAAGCTGTAAGCAGGGGTGGTTCCCAGTAGACGAAATGGGGGTGGGGAATAGTGCCGAAAGAGCGAGGCCCACTCCGTGAAGTTGTTATCCCCAAAAAAGTACAGGGTGTCTGCCAGCAGAGAAAACAGGATGGGGATCCTGGTACGCGAGGCCTCCTGAGTGCCCTAACCCGGCTGTTGGCAGGTCTGGCTCACCGTTGCCCAGGGAGGAGGGGTCCTGGGGCTGCAACAGCTGTTCCACATACTCCTGGAAGGGCAGGTCCACTACGGGAAAGGGCCCATCAGGACTGGCTGGTCCTGCCTTCAGGACCAGGCAGGCAGGCTCCAGTGGGTGCGGCAGCTCACCTTTCTGGTAAGAGTAGGTGTTGGCGGTGCTTAGCCGAACGAGGTTGTCCCCAAAGGCGGCCAGCAGCCTTTCTCGGGAGCACAGGGCCCGGAACTTCTGCAGGGGTCAGGAGAGGGCTTAGCGGCGGCGGGAGAGCAGGGGCTGGTTCGCCGCGATGGGCGCGAGTACTCACCGAGTTGTCTGTGAGCCCTTGCAGGATGACGGGCTTATGGAAGGCGTAGCTAGGGGGTGGGAGGTGAAGTGACGCTTAGGACCGGACGCGCCGCCGCCCCGCCCCCTCCCTGAGCTTGAGGTCCTGGACGCCGCCGCCAGGGGCGATCGCGTGTCGGGGATGGGCCAGCCACGCTGGGACACGTACTGCTGCAGGAACTCGGTGTGAGTGAGGTCAGCCCGGCGCTCCACCGTGCAGCGCTCCTCCTCCTCCACGGCCGCGACTGTCCCCGGCCCGCCCCTCCGCCTGCGGACACAGCCGGGTCAGCGCCGCGCCGCGCCCCCTGCCCGCCGCTGCCCGTAGCCCCGCAGCTGCTCACCACCCCCCGCCGCCAGCCTCCCCGGAGCCAGGCCGGGCCAGAACCGCCAGTGCCCCAAGCGCGAGCAGAAGAGCCCGCGCCATGAGTCCTCTGCGCCTGGGTCCCGCGCCGCCGCCGCCGCGCAGCACGCCGGGAACCTAGGGCCGACAGCTCCGTCGTCGTGGCAACGGCCCAGCACCCAGACGGCTCCCGGAAGCGCCCTCCTCCGGCCCGCCTCGAGAAGGAGCATTTCCGGAAGGAAGGCGTGCGGATATCGAGCCAGAGCGCATTGGCTACTGCTGGTTACCATGGCGGCCTTGCCGCAGCAAAAGCCCCGCCCGAAGCCCGCAGCGACACGACAGGTGACAGGCAGTCTAAGAGCAGCTCCTTCTTTATTCCATTTACAGGTTCCAGCCCCCCTCCCGTCCCGTCCAGGCACGGGCAAGAGGCTGCAGCCCTGGTTCCCCGGGGCCTCCGGTGTGCTGCTGCCATCAGGAGTACTCGCAGAGGTGGCCGCAGCCGGCAGGGCAGTGGGAGCTGCCCTCCAGCCACTTCATGATGTGCTGCAGGTGGCCGCCGTGACTGCAGCCCTGGCACCACACGAACAGACCCTTGACCACGTGATGGCAGACCGCACACATGCTGGCGCAGCGGTGGCACCTGGGGGAGGGAGGGCACCTCAGCTTTGGGCTCCAGGGCTGCCTCCAGGCCCCTGGGCCCCCCAGCCCCACCGCCCCACCTGTCGCAGACCCAGCCACGGCTGCTCATGGGCCGCTTGCAGTGGCTGCAGTTGACGTGCAGGGTGGTGGAGGCCTGATTGAGGCAGCTGACTGCGCGGCTGGTGCTCAGCTTGACCACCTCGTTGGACACGTTCCAAAGGCAGAAGCGCTGCAGCAGGTCGATGTAGGATGTATACCAGTGCTCCTGAGGGGATGAGGGGCGCAGGTCAGGACTGGCGGGCACGCTGGGACAGGCTCAAGCAGGGAGGCAGTAGCCTGGAAGGCCTCCCTGCTCTGCCACCCACCTGAGTCTGCTCATCGATGTCCTTGCGCACCCGTTCACCAAGCACGATGAGCACAGACACGGCCATCTGCACGTCGCCCTGCTCAGCATAGAAGCGCAGCATGTCACACACCAGCACACTAAAGAAGTCAGGGGGCAGGCGGCTATCACACAGTGTGTGCGAGACGGACAGCAAGGAGGACGAGGGGTCCACGGGAGCCAGGGAGGCTGCGTCCGCCTCGCTGCCGCTCACATGCGGCGAGTCAGCCTTGTCCTGCAGGTGCTCCGGCCCAGACGGCGTGTCCACGATCTCATGGCGCAATGGGAAGGCCTCCTGGGGCAGCACGTACTCTGGCTCCTCGGCTGGAGGCAGGGACAAGGCGAGGTGGGCCTGAGCCCCTGCCCTGAGCCCTCACCCACTGAAGCCCACTCACGATGGGCACGATCTGGGCCTGGGCCTCTGCCCTGCCCCTCCACCCCAGCCAGGGCCCTACTCACAGTGGGCATGCTCCGGGTCCAGCGGGTACAGCTCGTCCTCCTCACCCTCCACGTCGCCCAGCAGGTAGTCAGCAGGTACATCGCTGCCCTCGGTCTCCTCGTTATCTGTCGGCAGGGGAGAGCATCAGGGGTGGTTTGCTCGGGGGTACCCCAGCCCCACTCCATCAGCACCCTGCCTGCCCTCTAGTCTACCCTCGTTGGTGATGAGTGTGGCCGAGGAGTCAAGCAGAACTGTGTCGCTCCGTGTGTCCCCTTTGCTACGGTCCAGGCGCGTCTCACTGCCTAGCCCTGGGGCCATGTCCTTCAGGTTGAAACTGGGGGCATGGAAGGCTCGTGGGTGTCTGAGCTCCAGCAGCCCCACCTCCAGGGAGGGCCAGCCCAGGCGTCTACCTGTTCATGAGCGGCAGGCCACAGGCGCTGCCCTTGCCCACACTGTGGTTGAGGTTGGCAGAGGGCACCAGTCCAGGGCTGCAGTAGATGATCCGCAGCATGGTCCATGTCTGTGCCACCTAGGGGCGGGCACCAGCCACTCAGGGGGTGCTGGGCACCCAGCACCCAATCAGCCCCCACTCCCCATGCCTGGAGAGAACCACACACCAACTTTCAGCTGCCCAGAGACCCAAGCCCTGCCCCCCAGGAAACTGACCCATAGGAAAGGCAAGTGAGTTTGCATCCTAGAGCAGAGGGGACAGAAGAGAAAGACAAGGAGCAGAGAGGCAGCCCTCCTCAGCAGGACTGGGGACTGTGGAGGTGCCACACCAAAAGTGAGGCAGAGGAGGGCTTCGGCCAAATGGCTCCCCAGACCCCCAGGGTCAGGCCACTCTGGCCCAGTGTTGATCTTGACACCCTTAGTTAATGAGTGGGCTGGTGCAATTGACTAGAGGGAGTGCTGACCTTGGGGTGGGAGTGCAGCCGGCAGAGCAGCCCACCCAGCCCCACCTACCTGGTTCCGGCCAAGCTCCCGGGCCACCTTGGCATTGTGGTCACAGAGCTCGGCCAGGGGCCGGCCAGCCAGAGTGTAACGCTCAGCCGTGTCCACAAACCAGCTCATGCTGCCGCCACCAGGCTCCGTCTCAAAGACGCTGAGGGCACTGGAGGCGAGGCCTGAAAAGGGCTCAGCGGGGTCCAGCTTGCGCTTGAAGAAGATGGGGTGGCGCCGGTCGCCAGCGTAGGGCTTGCGTCCTGAGTCAGCAGCCACCAGGCTCTCCTTGGCAGCAAACGCCACGTCCCCAAAGAGGCCATAGCAGAGCCCCTCGGGATTGGCACGCTCAACCGGCTGGCTGGCATCTCGGAACAGATGCTGGCAGAGTGTGCTGTCTTTGGAGCCCGAGAGCAGAAAGCAGGGGTCATGTGGGTGGCGCCAGGCGATGCCCGTCGTGACATCGCGGTGCTCCTCGAACATGGCAGCTGGCACGAAGGGCCGGCGCACGTCCCACACGTAGATGTTGTGGTCGACCATCATGGAGCACGTGGCCAGGTGGTGGCGGCACTCGGGCCGCCACTTGACGCGGGCCACAGAGGCGATGGTCT
Organism: Graphiurus murinus; assembly: GCA_004027655.1. Lineage (NCBI taxonomy): Eukaryota > Metazoa > Chordata > Mammalia > Rodentia > Gliridae > Graphiurus > Graphiurus murinus. Next base: position 2,660 of record PVLC010005355.1, on the reverse strand, counting down.
GCACACAGTGCATCTCCTTGGCGCGGTGTGTGGTCATGTCCCAGACCTTCACCATCTTGTCGCGCCCGCCGGTGGCCAGCCATCCCCTGCAGGAGAGCCCCACCCGAGGCCTCAGTGACTTCTCCTGGGGGAGATGGGACCCTCCACCCCAGCCCTCCATCTAGGGTCCCCGCAGCCCACCCCACACCTGTCCTCGGGGTGCCAGTCACAGCAGAAGACAGGCCCATTGTGGGCTGTGAACATTCTCTCGCATCGGTCAGGACGGCGGATATCCCAGAGCTGCACGTTGCCATTCTCAAAGGTGGAGGCAAAGGTGAAGTAGTCTCGGATGCTGAACTGGACATCCCGCACACTCTCTGACTGGCCTACAGGCAGGGCATCATTGGAGACAGGTGAGGAGGCTGGCCCTTGGAGAGGCTGTGGAACGGTGTCACACACCTGCCTGTGGCCAGTCTAGGAGGCCCGAAGGGCAGAATGGACCGCCCCAGGTTGGCCTAAGGTGGGTGGAGCCTGGGCCAGGGAGGATATGCTGCATATTTTTTTTTGCGGTACTGGGGATTGAACTCGGGCATTCTACCTCCGAGCCACACCCCCAGTCCTATTTTTTATCCTTTATTTTGAAACAGGGTCTCACTAAGTTGCGGAGTGCTTCACTAGGTAGCTGAGACTGGCCGTGAACCCGGATCCTCCAGTCTCAGCCTCCCAAATGCTGGGATTACAAGCGTGCACCACCATGCCTGGCTCACTGCATGTTTTTTGCACAATTTGCAGGCCTCAATTTCCCCTGGATTCTGCATCTTAATTTGTCCTTTGGCAAAGCTGTGGCCCAGCTTCAGGAGACACGAGCCCCACCTGGCCATCTGCCCAGCTTCCCTGGGGGCTGATGCCTTGTGGGAGATCCAAAGAGTGACTGAGGAAGGTGCCTCAACCTCTGCCCAACCCTTTTACCTTGGGCTGGAGCTGCCTGGTCAGTCCCAGGGACTGGAGGGCTCAGGGACCAGTCCACCCTAGAGGACCACCACACCAAGAGCTGGGAGAGCACTGTCTAGCATTCCCCTGACACAAGCAGCTCAGGATCTGTCCTAAGAAGCCCTCAATTCCCCAAGGCCCAGGTCTCTGCCTTGTACTTTGCCTGGTCTCACCAAGGTAGACAAGAAGAACCGGTTCAGGACTCACTTGAGCCCTGCTGGTTCTGGTAGACTTCCTGCAACTAGGCAGCCTGAAGCCAAGAGGAGGAGCACACCCAACCATACTCAGCTACTCAATGAATCTGCAGGCTCTACCCTCCGTCACGCCACACCCAGCCTGAGGACTCCTGCAGGCTCTGCCTCCTGCTCCCTCACCATCAGTGCCCATGCTCACAATTCACCCAGGCCTGCCCCCGTCCCTCCCCGGTTGACCTCCCCCCAACTCCGCCAGTGCTGGCTCCCATCTGGGAGTACAACTAATGCCTCTGAGTCTATGGACCTCACCCGAGAAGGTGCTGACAGAGTCTTTCCTACGGAGGTCAAAGCACTTCATGAAGCCATCCTGGGAGCCGCTGAGCAGCACGTGGGCTTCGGTGGGGTGGAAACAGACTTTGTTCACGGTGCGCTTGTGTTCTGTGAACAGCTGGTCCTGCTTGTTGCGAGATGGCCGGCCCAAGTTCCATGTGACCACCACTCCATTGGTGGCTGCTGTGGCCAGGAGGTTCTCATCCATCTGGTGCCAGACTACATCAGCACAGCTGAGGTTGAGCGAGGGTTTGCGGCCCACACGGAGGTTCAGTTTCTCCACAAACTGCTCCTCCTCGATGGCATAGATCTTAAAGATGCTACGGCCTGCCACCACCACTTGGGCTGCATCACGGCACACACTGATGGCATTGGCTGGTGCATCCAGGTGGCAGTGCATGGTGCGACCTGTCAGTGCATTGCCACCCAGGGCCGTGGTCACACGGGACATCTTTTCCATGGCTGCACAGGCAGTGGGGGCAGGTCAGTGAAGTGGGCTGGCCTCGTTCTCCAGGGTGTCCCTCAGTTCAGACCTTTGGGTCTCCAGAACTGCTTGGGCCAGGGCTGGCCAGTCTTGGTGACCAGTCCAGACCGGTCAGTCAGCCTACCAGAAGGCTCCGTTTCTGCTCTAAGGCTGGTCAGTACCATGTCTGACTTCCCCCAGAAGACCCTACATGGTTAGTACCAGCCCGAGCCACCTCTCCGTCCCTCTATCAGTCAGATCCCTGCAGCCACTGGCTCCTGCCGTCCGCACAGTCGACCCGGGGGGCCTCAGATGGGAGCGGGCCCCCGGGAAAAACAAAAAAGCGTAGAGCGGGCAAAAAAGCTGGAGGGACCCAAAGGTGCGGGCTGTTTAAGAAGAGGCCGGCGGCACGGAGAACGGGGCTCCGGTGGTGCGCGGCAGCGGCGGGTGCGGGACAGGAATCAGCGGCGAGTCTGATTCCCGAGCACTCCAGTCATTTACCGAAAGCTCATCGCAACACGGAACCACCGCGCCGGAAGCGATTTACCGTTCCCGCCCTCCACCGGATGTGGTCCGTCTTTTACTCGCGCCTCACCGGAAGTGGTCGCGGACTCACCCACATCCATAGAAGTTCCGGGTTAGGGCGCTACGCTGGTCCAGACGGAAGTACAACCTTTTTCTTTCTTTCTCTTTCTCTCTCTCTC
>PVLC010005354.1:0-77136 GCA_004027655.1 Graphiurus murinus | reverse complement strand
TTGACTGTAAACACGTGGGTCTGTTTCTGGATCTTCTATTCTGCTCCATTGGTCTATGTGTCTGTTTTTGTGCCAATACCATGCTGTTTTTATTACTGTGGCTTTGTAGTAAAGATTGAAGTCAGGTATTGTGATACCTCCTGCATGGTTCTTGTTACTAAGAACTACTTTGGCTATCCTAGGCTTTTTGTTGTTCCAATGAATTTAAGGACTGATTTTTCTATGTCTGTGAGGAGTGGCCTCACAGGGTCACTTAATTGTTTAAATTTTAATTAACCAAGTCATCAGTTGCAGCACTTGAATTCAACATGGAACAATTTAAAAGAACTATTGAATGAATTTTTTTGTGTGTTAAGGATTTTCTAACAGACTCCAATTTTAGGGGATTTTATAAATATTGTGGTACCAAGAAAAGTATCATAGAAATGCCACAATAAAAAGAACACAAATTAAGTTTTATATTAATGTTTCATGAAAATAATATTTTGTATACAGCAAGTATATCTTAAAGTTGACCTGAAATGACACCTCAGCATAACCTAGTCCAATCCCCATCATTTGCTTCAGTTTTTCTAACAGTCTTTTCAAACGGCATAATTTCAAAATGAATACTTGCATGATATATAACTTATCTCCAAGACACATCTTTCCATTTTTGGACAACTTTCATTTTCATTAGAAAATGTATCTTGTAGCCGGGCGTGGTGACGCACGCTTGTAATCCCAGCATTCGGAAGGCTGAGACTGGAGGATCCGGGTTTGCGGCCAGCCTGAGCTACCTAGTGAGGCACTCCACAACTTAGTGAGACTCGGTTTCAAAATAAAGAATAAAAAATAGGGCTGGGGGTGTAGCTCGGAGGTAGAATGCCCCTGAGTTCAATCCCCAGTACTGCAAAAAAAAAAAAAAAAAAAAAAAAAGAAAATGTATCTTGTGTTTCCCTGCATTGTTTCTATGTTTGAAGCCCAAAAGAAAATAAAAATTTGCTTTTCTTGATAGTATGAGATGTCAGAGAATTCTAACCTGGCACATAGAATCCTTGCTGAATTACCTTGTGCATCTTCTGCTAAGCTTGTTTGGTCTTCAACTCACCATCCATTGTTTGCCCTTTTAATATAATTAAATCTGCCATCCTAAAGTTCTAAAAATGGATAACACATTGCATGTGTTCATACCTATTTTACTTAGGACCAAAAAAGTGGCAAATGTCCATCCTGCTGTTCATGCCAAAGTGCAATTTGTTGATTGAAAGATGTTTGCTGATACAGTGGGAAGAGGCTGGAAAACTCACTTGTCATGTGCACATAGCTCTTATGCAATGATTTCAAAATTTAAAAATAGACTGTGGCCAACTTTCAACTGAAAGGTGACTTGGGTCAGGTTATTTAGTGCTTTAAAACAGTGAGTAAACATGTCATCCTGAAATCTGAACAATGTGCATGTAATTTTCAAATGAGTGATTCTGTTGTTTTTGTTACACCATCATTTGTTTCTTACGGTAGGGCCATTATTAGCAAACCAAGAGGGATGTATTTCAGCTATTGTCAATTTGTACAATAAGAGAGGTCTGAAATTTTAACATGCCTAAATTTTTGGAAAGATATACACTGAGGCAAACTATTATTAATAAAACACTCAAGACTATACAAAGCGATTTCTTTCATTCTTGAAATGACTTTTTCAATGACAAATATAGACAACTTACTTTAACTCAAAATTAAAAATAGAAATGGATCTTTAGCCTGATGTAATTTAAGTAGCTGTTTTACTATTAGAAAATAAGTTTTAATCAGAAACTGTGTGTATATGAAGTACTGGGATTGAACACAGAGGCATCATTATTTTTTCTGTTTTTTTTTCATTATTAAGATTTTATTGATTGTCCTGAGGATCAGTACACAGGCATTTCACTTGTTACATACATTTAATGCACATGCCAAAAATCTAAAAGCTTTATACTGTGATTCTATTTCAAAGTTATTCCCTTTACTTTACAGCTGCAAATTTGGAGACAAATTTTCCACAGAAGTATCAAGTTAAGACACCTTCAAATGCTGATAAGCTGTTACTTAAGTCTGATCAATTCACAATTTTATGTCATATACACTACATATGCAAATTTCCCATCCTTCACAGCACATTAAAAAATATGAGAAGGTTTATGTGGGTCTATAAGGTATGGCTATGGAAAGATATTGTCGTAGTTTTGACACTATTGTTATTACCTTTAAAATCATTACCTTTAAAATCAAAAAATGTTAAAACTGAAAAAATACGTATTTATTTTTGTTTTGAAACAAAGTCTGACCAAGTCGTTGAGGCTGGTTTTGAACCTGCGATTCTCCTGTCTCCATCTCTCAAGTACTGGAATTGTTCCTGGGAAAATAAACTATTCTGCTTAGTGCTACTCATAGTTGAAGTCAAAGATTTGGCTGGTCAGTGTTCCTCTGTGGAGCTGAGGATCTTCTTGCAGACTCATATGGTTGCTGGAAAAACTCAGTTTCTGGTAGGAAAAGGGCTGAGGTGCTCACTTCTCAACTCCTAGAAGCACTCAGAGATCTTGGGCATGCGGCCCTCTCAGGAGCTGAGCTCTCTCACAGCATGGCAGCTCACTACTCCTCCAGTTGGTCAAAAAGGAGTTTTGTGTAACTAAATGTATTCATGGCATGGCATCTTATGGAGTTTGCTATATTCTGTTGGCAAGAGGTAAATCACTTAGGAAACAAGGACCTCAGATAAATGAGGGAAGACACTCATGGAATGGGGTAGAAGGATCCAGAGAGGGAGATGGAGAGGAGAAAGGGGGATTGGGGATTGGATGATGGAATAATCCTTTATTCATAAATGAAGTTATTTATACTGATGTAAAGACCATCTATGGGGGGGTAGGAGGATAGGGGTGGCAACTACATAGAAACACACAAGAAATGTTGCATCCATGTATATATTTATCACTCTGATGTATAATTCCAATGAACCAATTAAAAAAAAAAAACAGGCAAATTACTGGTTCTGCCCTTACATAAGGATGGGGGAACTAGAGGAGGTTTTAAATAGGTAGGGTTACTACAAAATAGGGCATACTAAGTTATCAAAAATTAAGTCTGAGCCAGGCATGGTGGTGCACGCTTGTAATTCCAGCATTTGGGAGGCTGGGACTGGAGGATCTGGATTCGAGGCCAGCCTCAGCTTACTTAGTGAGGTCCTCCGCAATTTAGTGAGACCCTGTTTCAAAATAAAGAATAAAAAATAGGGCTGGGGGTATAGTTCAGAGGTAGAATGCCCCTGAGTTCAATCCCCAGTACCGCAAGAAAAACTAAGTCTGTACAATGTGTTCAACAGTAGGTTAATATATTTAAGAGTGAAACACACACTTGTGCATTTGATGATTTTAGATGCTTTTTAAGACCATAGAAGTCTATTTTCAATGTACTAAAGCAAGTTTAGTAAAAGTTTTCCGTATCAACTTACATTAAACTTATATTTCAATTTTAGAGGTTTTAAGTAGGAAAAATTTTAAATGAAAAAAATATGTCTAAATATAAAAGATTGACAATTTATATGGAATTTTAAGCAACATTATATATCTTATATAGTATTATCAAAAGATACTATGAGAAAATAATAATTTTAACACAGCAAAATATTTACAACATAAAAGTGTTTATCTTATCCATTTTTAAGTGTTCAGTGGCATTAAATGTGTTCATAATGTAATACAACCAATGCAACTATTAATTTTCATACCTCTATTCAACTTGAAAACTGAAATTTTCTACCCATTAAACAGTAATTTATTCTCTTGCATCTCCATTCCCTGGAAGCCACCATTTTAATTTTTGATTTGACAAATGATTTTGGCAAATCTAAGAAGCTCAAATAAGTGGAATTATATACTGTTGTCTTTTTATGACTGGCTTATTATACATAGTATGTCTTAGAAATTCATTTATTTTTAGCATATATTAGAATTTCTTTCCTTTTCCAATGTATCATTAGATTTCTGCTATGCTAACAAAACAGCCCAAACTGAGTAATATATAAACAGGAGTTGTACAATTTTACATTCCCACTAACAATGTACAAAGGTTCCAGTTTCTCCACAACTTCACCAACATTCATTTTTTTATTTCATTTTTGCATTGTAATTTTACATCTTAATGAGGTTCAGAATGACAAAGCATATATATCTATATCATATCATATCTATCTATCTATCTATCTATCTATCTATCTATCTATCTATCTATCTAAACAGCATTTGTTTCCTTCCAGTTCCCACCCAGTGCCCCTTTACCCATAGATAATCTTTACATTGATACAAGTGATGTCACATATGAAGAAAGGACTATTTCAATAATTAACATCATCAGATCTCTCTCTGTCTGCCCCATCTCTCTCTTACACCCCTCTCCCAGTCCACTGTCTCCTCTCATTTATCTGAGGTCTTCTTCATTTCCCAGTTTCTCTCTAGCTTTCACATACAAGTAAAAACATGTGGCCCTTTACTTTCTGTGACTGGCTAATCTTAGTAAGCAAAATATTCTCAAGTTCTATTTATTTTCCTGGAAATGGCATAATTGTGTTACTTTTATGGCTGAGTATAATCCCATCATGTATATTATGGTGTATATACACCATAATATGGTATATATATATATATATATATATATATATATATATATATATATATATATATATATACCATAATTTCATAGTTCATTCATATGTTGATGGATATATAGGCTGGGTCCATAATTTGACTATTGTGAATTGAGCTGTTATAAACATGAAAATGCATATTCACCTATAGTAATCTTATTTCAACTCATTTGGGAAAAGCCTCAAAAGAGGTATGACTGGGTCATATGGTGGCTCCATTCCATGTCTTTTAAGGAATCTCTAAACTGATCTACATAGCAGCTGTACTAATTTGCAATCCCATCAAAAATGTATAAAAGTTCTTATTTCTTCACATCACCACCAGCATGAAATGTTTGATTTTTTAATGTTTGCTGTTCTAACTGGGGTTAGATAGAATCTCCATATCATTTTGATTTGCATTTTACTGATTGATAATGATGTTAAACTTTTTTTCATATATTTATTGGCCATTTGTATTTCTCCTTTTGAGAAATGTCTATTCAGATCCATTGCCAATTTTTCTATTGAATTCTTGTGATTTATTTTTCTAATTGTTTATTGTTAGTATATAGGAATGCAACTGATATTTGTGTATTGACAAAGTATCCTAATACATTGTGGAATGTCTTCCTCCCTCCCCTGGACCACCTCCCTTATTCCACTAGAGTTTCTACTCCATTATATGAAGTCCCTCTAGGATCTTGATTACTCCCTAGCTTCTCCATGTGAGAGAAAACAAATGACCCTTTACTTTCTATGACTGCCTAGTCTCACTTAACATAATGTTGTCCAGGTCCATCAATTTTCCTGCAAATAACATAATTTTGCTCTTTTTGTTGTTGAGTAGAATTCCATTGTGTATATCCCATAATTTTGTGACCAATTATTCTGTTGATGGACACCTAGGTTGGTTCCATAATTTGGCTACTGTGCATTATGTTGCTATAAACATAGATATGCATGTATTATTATAATATTCTGATTTCAGTCCCTTTGGAAAGATACCCAGGAGTGGCATGGCTGGATCATATGGTGATTCTATTCCCAGTGTTCTGAGGAATCTCCACACTGATCTATATAGCAGCTGTACTAATTTGCCATCCTATCAACAGTGTAGATGAGCTCCTATTTCCCCATATCCTCATCAGCATTTATTGTTTGACTTCTTGATGATTGCCATTCTAATTGGGGTTGGATGAAATCTTAATGTAGTTTTTTATTTACAGCTCCCTGATTGCTAATGATGTTAACATTTTTATATACTTATATACCAACTGTATTCCATCCCTTTGAAGTATCTCATTTAGTTTGTTGCTCATTTCTTAATAGTGTTATGTGATTTTTAGTGTTGTTTTCTAAGTACTTTGTATATTTTAAATATTAGTCCTTTATCAGAGGAGTAGCTGGCAAAGATCTTATCCCATTCTACAGGCTCTTTGTTTAGACTCTTGAATATTTCCCTTAAACAACAGAAACTTTTCTTTTTTATAACATCCCATTTATTAATTTTTGTTTTCATTTCCTAAACATTAGGTGTCTTATTCAGGAGGTTTATAACTGTGCCTATATATTGGAGTGTTGAAACTGTATAGCCTCCTCTAATAATTTCAAAGTCTCTTGTCTAACTTCCAGGTCTTTGGTCAATCTTAAGTTGATTCTTATGCAGGATGAGAGGTTGGGTTTTAATTCAATTTTTTCTATAAATGTATAAACAATTTTTCCAGAACTATTTGTTGAAAAGATTGTCTTTCCTCCAATATGTTTTTGATACAATTTTTGAAAATCAATTGGTTTTAAGTGTGAATTTTTTTCTCTATCTTTTATTCTGTTCCACTGGTATATGTGTCATACAACTTACATATATTGAACCAAGAGGATGTTGAAAACCTAAACCAACTAATAGCAAGCAAAGAGATAGAAACAGCAATAAAACAACTTCCACCAAAGGAAAGTCTATGTCCAGAAATATTCCCAGCTACTTTTATAGGTGAACCAACTCCGACCCATCACAAATTATTCCATATTCCTTCTATGAATCTAATAGCATCTCAATACCAAAGCACAATAAAGATACATCAAAAAAAAAGAAGAGTACCAAATAGACCACATCCTGAGCCACAAAGAAAGCACCAGCAAAGTCAAAAGTTGTAACATAATTCCTTGCATCCTTTCAGATCACAACAGAATGAAAGTAGAAATCAATAATAGAAGACCAAAAGAATTACATAAATAAAATGGATACTGAATGATACACTCTTAAATGAGGAATGGATCAGAAGACAAATAAGGAGAGAAATAAAAATTCTTGAAAATAGAGATGCAATGTACCCAAATCTATGTGACAATTTGAAGGTCATGTTAAGAGGAAGATTTATAGTGCTGGCTGAGTCCACATAAGAAAAACAGAAATTCACAAAACAACCTAATTACACACATCAAGGACCTATAAAAACAGGAATAGTCCAATCCCAATGCCAGCATAAGGCAGGGAACAATTAAAATCAGAGCAGAAATAAATGAAATAGAGAATAGAAAAATACAAAGGATCAACAAATCAAAAAGCTGGTTCTTTGAAGATTAACAAGATTGACAAACCCCTAGCCAACCTAACCAAAAGAAAGAATCAACCCAAATTATTAAAATAAGAAATGCAAAAGGAAACATCACCATAGACAATGGGAAATTCAGAGGATCATCAAAAACTGTTTTGAAAATTTATATTCCAATAAACTGGAAAACATGGAAGAAATTAGCCCATTTCTAAACACATACAACAACCTACCTAAATTGAACCAAGAGATATAGAAAACATAAACCTACCAACAGTAAGCAAAGAAATAGAAACAGCAACAAAAATGTTGTCATCAAAGAAAAGCCCAGGTCCAGGTGGGTTTCCAACTGAATTCTACAAAACATTTACAGAAGGACTAAACCCAACACTACACAGGTTATTCTATGAAATCGGAAAGGATGAAATTCTTCTAAACTCCTTCTATGAGGCTAGTATCACATTAATACCAAAACCAAATAAAGATACCTCAAGAAAGGAAAATTACAGACAAATATCATTAATGAACATAGATACAAAAATTTCTGAACAAAATACTAGCCATGCACATTCAAAACACATCATGAAAATTGTACACCATGAACAAACTGGTGTCATGCCAGGAAAGCAAGGCTGGTTCAACATACACAAATCAATACATGTTATTCACCACATAAATAGAAGTAAGAATAAAAATCAAATGATCATATCAATAGAAGTTTAAAAAGGATTGGACAAAATCCAACACCCATTCATGTTAAAAACATTGCAGAAAATCAGAATAGAAGAAACGTATCTCAACATCATTAAGGAAATATGCAATAAACTTAAAGACAACCTCATATTGAATGGGGAAAAATGCAGGAATTCCCTTTAAAATCAGGATGTCTATTATCACCACTTCCTTTCAATATAGTCCTTGAGACTCTTGCCACAGCAATAAAACAAGAGAAGGCTATAAAAGGAATTCAAATAGGAAAAGAAGAGTTAAAATTATCATTATTTGCAGATGACATGATCCTATATCTAGAAGATCCAAAAAACTCAACCAACAGACTACTTGAGCTGATTAACAAATTCAGCAAAGTAGTAGGATACAAAATCATCCTAAAACAATCAGTAGCTTTTCTATATGCTAACCGTAAATCCATGAAGAAATAAATACAGAAAACAATTCCATTCACAATAACCTCAAAACCAATAAAATACCTAGGAATAAACCTAACTAAAGAGGTAAAAGACCTCTACATTGAAAATTATAAAATACTAAAGAAAGAAATCAAAGAAGGTCTTGAAAGATGGAAAGATTTTCCTTGCTCTTGGACAGGCAAAATAAATATAATGAAAATGGCCATTATATCAAAAGTGATCTATAGAATCAATGCAATCCCTATAAAAATGTCAATGTCATTCTTCATAGACCTAGAAAAATCAGTCATAAATTTCATATGGAGAAACAAAAGGCCCAGAATAGCCAAAGCCATTCTCAGCAATAAGAACCATACAGGGGGTATGACAATTCATGACTTCAAATTTTACTACAGAGCTATGGTAATTAAAGTAGCATGGTATTGGCACAAAAACAGGCACACAGACTGATGGGACAGAACAGAAGATACAGAATTAAATCCACAGTTATAATCAATTGATCTTTGACAAAGTGGCCAAACACAGACACTGGAGAAAAAATACACATTTCAACAAAGGACGTTGGGAAAACTGGTTATCCATGTGTAGAAAAAATGGAACTAATCCTTACCTCTCACCCTGCACAGGAATCAACTTGAGATGGACCAAAGACCTGGAAGTTAGACCAGAGACTATAAAGCTACTAGAGGAGGGCATAGGATCAACACTCCATCATATGTGCACAGATATAAGCTTCCTCAGCACACCTCCAAAGCTCAGGAAATTTGAACAAGAATTAATAAGTGGGATGTCATTAAACTAAAAAGTTTCTGCACATCAAAGGAAACCGTAAAGAGTCTAAAGAGAAAGCCTATGGAATGAGAGAAGACCGTTGCCAGCTATCCCTCTAACAGAGGATTGATATCTAGAATATAAGAAGAACTTAAAAACTTTTAACTAGAAAAACAAGTAACCCAATCAAGAAATGAGCAACTGAGTTGACTAGACACTTCACAGAAGAAGAGATACAAATGGCCAATAGATACATGAAAAAATGTTCAACATCATTAGCAATTAGGGAAATGATGCAAATTAGAACTACACTGAGATTCCATCTAATCCCAATCAGAATGACAATCATTAAGATGTCAGATAGTAACAAATGTTGTCTGTCGAGGATGTGGGGAGATAGCAACTCTTCTACACTGTTAGAGGAATTGCAAACTAGGTCAGCTGCTATGGAAATTAGTGTGCAGATGTTTTAGAAAACTTGAAATGGATCCACCATATGATCCAGCTATACCACTCCTGGGTATTTTTCCAAAGAGGTTGAAACCAGAGAACTACAGTAATATATGCATACCATGTTCATAGTAGCACAATTCACAATAGCCAAATTATGGAATCAACCCAGGTGTCCATCAACAGATCAAACAAAATTATGGGAAATAAACACAATGGAATTCTACTCAGCAAAAAAAAAATAATAAATTAATGTCATTTGCAACAAGATGGAAGAACCTGGAGAACATTATGTTAAGTAAGGTTAGCCAGTCACAGAAAGTGAAGGGACATATGTTTTCTTTGATAAGTGCAAGCTAGGGAGTAACTGGGATACCAGAGGGACTCTAGATAACTGAGGAGAAACAGTGGACTGGGGAAGAGATCTAAGGGAAGGGAAGGTAGAAGACTGAGGTTCATTATTGGAAATACTAACACTGTGTGTACACATGAGAAAATCCCAACATCAGTCTCAGTCCTCTATATGGGAAGGAGGGAAACAGGGAAGTGGTGGTGGAGGGCAGCAAGTGCTGTGTGCATGTATGTCAGTGTCAACATGATTCACATTATGGTGTAAGACAGTGATGCACCAATATAGCACACTAAAAATAATTAAATAAAAAATTAAAAGATCCTTTCTCAAAAGAAAAATAAAAGAGGGCTGAGTATGGATCTTGGAGTTAGAAAGCCTCTGTGTTCAACTCTATTTCTACACATTTGTGAATTTTTCAATTTTCTTTCTGTTATTGATTTCTTTTCAGTATTCTTAGATTTTTAACCAACAGGTAATAATCTGTGAGGTAATAATCTGTAAATATCTGTGAGGTATAATGCAGTATTTCCATACATCTATATATTATGTAATGATAAAGTCAAGGTACTTAGTATTTCTGACTCCATGTCATATTTTTGGAGTTAGAGTCACCGGACTCCTCTTTTCCAATTTTCAAATATATAATAGATTATTATAAACTATAATAACCTTACTGTGCTATAGAACATTATATCTTTTTACTTTCATTTGGCTGTGTTCTGGTACCAGTTCTCCAACATCCCTCATTTCCCTCTTACCCCTAAATTCAAAGTCTTTGGTAATGCTGTTCTACTCTCTTCTCTTTAAAAATCAACATTTTTAGCTTTTACATATGAGAGACATCATGAAGAATTTATATTTCTATTCTTAGATTATTGAATTTAAGAAAGTATACTCGTTACTTCCATTTTGCTGCAAAGGTTGGAATTCTATTCCTTCTCATGGCTGAATATATTGTGTTGTGTACATTTAGCACATTTCTTTATCCATTCATCTGTCAATGAGCACCTGACTTGGTTCCCTATTCTTAGCTACTGAGAATAGTGATACAATAAGAACAATAAGAAATGTAAGTATCTCTTTGATATGCTGATTTCATTTCCTTTGGGTATAAAACCAGAAGTAGGATAGCTATATCATATGGTAGTCCTGCATTTATTTAGCAACCTCCAAATTATTCTCCATAATAGCTATACTAATTTATATCACTATCAACCATGTGTAAGAATTCCTCTTTGTACCCTTGCTAGCATTTGTATTGCTATCGTTATTTTGTTGATTTTGCTTTATCGATAACTGATTCTAACTGTGGTGGGATGATATCTCTTTGTGATTTTGATTTACATTTTTCTCATGACTAATCATATTGAGCTTATTTCCATATACTTGTATTTGTTCTTTGGAGAAATGTTCATCAAAATAATTTGCCATATTTAATTTGATTACATGTTAATTTTTGTTGTTGAGTTTTTGAGTTTCATATGTATTCTGGATATTAATCCTTTGCCATATGAATAGTTTAAAATAGTTTCTACCATTCCTTACATTGTCTCTCTAATCTGTTGGTTGTTTTCTTTGTTGTGCAGAAGATTCTTAGTTTGAAATAATCCCATTTGTCTATTGATTCTTTTTTGTTCCTTTGGGGTTTTATCCAATAAAATAGCCTATACTGATATTTTGAAATGATATCTCTATGTATTTTTTTTAGAATTTTCATGTCTTACATTTAGGTATTTAATCCATTTTGAGTTTTGTTTTAAACAGGGAGTAAAGTAAGGATAAAAATTCATTCATCTGCATATGGATATCCAGCTTTTCCAGGATCATTTTTGAAGGTTCTGTCTTTTTTTTTCCAGTGAATAATTTTTGAGACATTGTCAAATATCAGTTGGCTATATATCTGTGTATTTATTTATGGGATTTCTATCCTATTCCACTGTTCTATGTGTCTTTTATGCCAGGACCATGCTGACATTGTTACTCTATTCCTGTCCTGATATTTCAGCCTGTATCATAGAACTGTTTTTCCCTTCTATCAGTTTTTGATGGTCTATTATTGGTTATATAAATTTATAATTGTTACATATCCTTTCTGTAATGATATAGAATGTTCTTCTTTTGTCTCATGTATTTTTAAAGACTATTTGGTCTGATATTAATATAGCCACCTATCCTGTCTTTTTATTACACTTTGTACAAAATGTTTTTTTCATCTTTCATTTTCAGTATATTTGTATCTTTGAATATAAACCAGTCTATTGTAGAGAGCATATATAGTTGGTCTTGTGTTTATCCATTCCGCCAATCTATCTGTTGATTGGAGAGTTTATTTGTATTTAAAGCAATTACTATCAAGAGGGACTTATTTATTTCATTTTCTGTTTGTTTTCTATACACCTTTTTGTCCCTCATTTTGCACATTACTGACCTTTGTGCTTAGTTGAGTATTGGTAGTGCAATATTTAAATTATTTTCCCATTTTCTTATTTTTACATACTATAGCCATTTTTCTATGGTTACCAGGGAATTATAGTTAACATTCTGAAGTTATAAAATGTTAATTGTATTTCATACTATGTTAACTTTAATAACATATAATTCTCTGCCCCATTACAGCTTTGTGCCTACTCCCTTTCAGTTATTGATGTCACAAAATTGCATCATTATACATTTTATGCCTAAAAACATAAAGAATAACTCTTAAATTCATTGGTATCTAATTATACAGAAAATAGAATGTAGACAAAATGCAAATAATAGTAGATTTTAGAGTAACATTTTTATTATGTTAATCACTTTTATCATATAGAAAACAAAAGATAGAATTACAAATCACTGGACAATCATACTTGCTTTTATAATAAAACATGAGTTTTCCTTTATTGAGATCTTTTTTTCTTCATATGACTTCTAGTTTATGACTAATGTTCATTCATTTCACTCTGCAGAAATCCTTTGAACATTTCTTGCTGGGCAGATTCAATAGCAATAAACTGCCTCTGATTTTGTCAACTGGAAATTAACCAATTTCTCTTTTTTTTTTTTTTTTTTTTTTTTTTTTTTTTTTTTTTTGCGGTACTGGGGATTGAACTCAGAGGCATTCTACCTCCGAGCTATACCCCCAGCCCTATTTTTTATTCTTTATTTTGAAACCGGGTCTCACTAAGTTGCGGAGTGCCTCACTTAGGTAGCTGAGGCTGGCCGCGAACCAGGATCCTCCGGTCTCAGCCTCCCAAATGCTGGGATTACAAGCGTGCGCCACCACGCCCGGCTCCAATTTCTCTTTTAATTTCTTAATTTTCCTCTTACTTTGAAGGACAGTTTAAAGTCTTTCCATGATTTTATTGAGCATCTCTTGAATGTAATGAGTTCTCTTCTTCTATACTTAAGATTCTCTTTGTTTTCTGAAAATTTGCTTAAAATGTGAGTACTTTTCTTTGAACAAACTGTCTGGACTATGTTTAGTTTCTTGAATGTTTAAATGCATGGTTTTTTTAATCAAATTCAGAAGGTATTTAGCCTTCATTGTCTCTTCTCATTCTGATACTCCAAAAAAATTATGTCCAGCTCCTTGATTCTGTTCCACAGTACAGGAAGGCCTTGTTCACTTTTCTCCAATATTTATTCTTTCTGTTCTACAAACTTCCTAATTTCAGTACTCCTACTTTCAAATTCACTAATCATATACATATAATTATTGATTTATTCATTTATTTATTAGTGCATCATAGTCTCACATCATAATGTAGTTCATACTAACAAAGTCATACATGTACTCAGCACTTCGTGAGTTTTTCCCCAGTTCTCTCTCCATACCCTCCTTCATACAGTATATTGAGATTGTCATTGGTTTTCTCAAATACATACACAATGTCATCAGTGGAAGTGTTTCCTCCATTCCTCCCCCTCATTTCCTTCCCAAAACCACCTTCCTGGCTCCACTGCAGTTTCTCCTCCATTATCTGAAGTCTCTTAGGTATATCAATTATTCCCCAGCTTCCACATATGAAAGAAAACACAAGCCCCTTCACTTCTGTGACTGGCTAATCTCCCTTAACATAATGTTCTCCAGGTCCTTCCATTTTCCTGCATATTATATGATTTTGTTCTTCTTTATTGCTGAGTAGGATTCCATTGTGTGTATCTCCCATAATTTTTTAATCAATTCATCTGTTGATGGATACTTGAATTCATTCCATAATTTAGCTATTATGCATTGTGCTGCTGTAAACATGGATATGCATATATTACCTAATATTTCATTTAAGTCCTTTTGGAAAGAAAGCCAGGAGTTATATAGCTGGATCTTATTGAAGATCCATTCCCAGTTTTCTGAGGAATCTCCACAGTGATCTCCATAGTGGCTACACTAATTTGTAATTCCAACAGTACAGAAGAGTTCCTATTTCCTCAGATTTAACCAGCATTTATTGCTGTTTGACTTTTTGTTTTCATTTATTTATTTCTTTTCCTTTGAATGGGCCATATTTTTCTGTTTCTTTATGTGGTTTGCTATGTTATTGAAAACTGGACTTTTGAATCTAATATTGCAGTTACCCTGAAAATCAGATTCTTCTTTTTTTGTCAGGGTTTATAGTTGTTGTTTGTTTGTTTATGCTTTTGGTTATTGTAGTTGTTTGTCTGTGCCAAGAAAGAGCTTAGGTTATAAACTTAGTTTTCTAGGTCTTCTCTGAGCCTATACCTTTCTCTAGGATTGTATTGTCATGTTCTAATTTTCCCTGTATATAGGGTTGATTTTAAATGTCCTCATTCTTAAAATTAAGGTCTCAGAGACAGAGAAAAAAAAGAAAAAGGAAAATAAACAAAATGAGCACCAGCCCTTTAAATCTCCCAGAAGTCATTTCATCCAGAGGGGACATTTTTGTCTATACCTCTGATCAGAAGCAGCAATAATCAGTCTCTGTACAGACCCCTGACTTTTGGAGGATAGGGTTCTTTTTGTTCTCCACTGGCTCTCACAAGCTGCTTGTAGTGTGTTTCAGGAACAAGTGCACAGCTGCCACAGGGCCATGGATGGTGACTATTTGCTGCTGCTGTGCTAATTGACAGAAATTATCTGCAATTCATCATACTAATCTTCCTTTAAATGTTTCAATCTTTCAGTAGATTCCAGAGTTCCCAAATGGTTACATCAGAGATATTTTGTCAGAGTAGTTGTGTTCTAGGTGGCACTTTCTACCCCATCATCTTCCCAGAATCCTCTGCAGATTAATAATTTATTATCTTTTAATAAATTTGATGAGAACAAATTTTGAACACTAATTTAAAATTCCTTCAAACAAAATTGATTAGTTCAGATATTTTCATTTTTAAAAAATTTTGTGTGTGGTTAGGATCAATTTATTTCCTTCTTTTTTTTTTCATTTTCTTTTTGGCTGATAGAAGGGGGTCAGATCATTTTTCTTTGTTTCACATTGTGAAACTTATAATATTATAACTACATGTATTTTGTTCTGCTTAATTGAATTTAAACTACATTTGAGTGTAGAGCTTGAGAAAATAAGATTTATTCAAAAAGTCATGAACATAACCAAATGAAATCAGAGGAATTAAATAAATAGGATATAATCTCAGATACTGTAATCTATAGTATAAGAAGAAAAATAATTAAGCCAACAAAACTATTTGTCATTCTTTACCATCTGCCTTTTTATACAGGCTCTGACTACTCAGCCAGTGTTCACAGAAAGTCCTTCTGTGCATGGTTATGCTGGCCCTATTAACTCAATGAAGCTCACAGAGCAAAGCATCTCTGTAGGACCTATTACAAAACTGCACCGTCTTTTCTCCAATGGAGAACAAGGAATGCTTTGTTGTTACACATCTAGTAGGATCCTCATTCTCTTTTTTGTAAACAGCACAAAAAATTTATAGGTATGCATCATTTGTGGCACAAACTAGGTAGTCTGCCTCATTAATGTGTGCATCTAGAGTAGCTGTAACTATCAGTAAGAAACTGTGTTAAATAAATGACTTTGTTTTTTTCACCTGCTAGGCTATAATAACATCTCCAAAGTAATCTTGGTCTAACAGCTTGAGTCTTCTGCAAAAACGATTAAGTGATCAATTCTTTTTAACATTAAGGGGTAAACTTTAGTGCTGTACAGGATGCCAGGTGCAGAAACAGTTGCCATGGATAGCAGAAATTTAATATGTCATGCAATTTAGCTTGGATACCCACTAAGAGATTTTTTTTAAATTCATTACACTATGCCTGAAAGAAATGAGATAGTATGACTAAAGAAAATAAGGAAATTGATTTAGATGTGTTTTTATTCATTCAGAAAATATTTCTTGAACATCTGAGATGTACCACATAATGCTAGATACTGAGAATAAAAGAGTAAATAAGGCTGACATGCACATTGTCTTCATGGAACCTATGGAAATTATATTCTTTGTCTGCCTTTTGGTGAACTAAGTGCAAAATTAAGTGTACAAACCATTATTTATTTAATATTTAGTAGAAAATATGTTACAGTAGAATACTCAGTGTTCAATGGGAGCAAATAATTTGGAGATTTAAATCTGTCTTTCATTTTCACAGAAATTAATGGTTTTGAATAACTTGAGATTGATTTCGATAGAGAATGACACATTTAATTTTGTTGTTCAATATTGCCAATCGACCTGTTTATGAGCACATGCAAATATATTTGTAAAAGAATTCATTTAAACCATGTATTTATGATAAAAATCACAGTATATTACATCTCAAAAGTCTTTGTTATTTGAATTAAAACTCTTCGTATACAGTGTTTAGAATTAAAATTGAGAAAATTATGGCTTCTAAAATATCTAATCATTAGTTCATATTTATTTGTTAAGTAGTAATTTAGGAATATAATTTGTTTATATGGTTTATAGTCTGATAAGTTTTAATTTTTACCATTTCTAATGTTTTCCTTTAATTCTTTAACCTTAATACTTTGTGTTAATGTTACTTAGGTGTACCTTACTTCATGTTATTTTATAAAAAACACAGAGCAATAAAAACCCCATGGATTAATTGAATCCACAGTCAAGCATTCACACCTTAATTAACTTGAAGGAAAGTCTATTGAAGTATGCAAACTACTGAGTCAAGGTGTCAATTTCATTTTTATTTTAATCAGATGATCCAATCTGTGTATGTGTGCTTATGGTTCTAGTTAATAAAGTAGAAGACTGTGCAGAACATGAATAAGATTGCTATAATGCTTCTGAAAAAAAAATAAGAACAAAACCTAGGTTTAAAATGAAAGTAACTTAATTACTTCATAGGATTCAAGGGAAATTCATTGTAGTTATATTTTGTAGATTTTGCCTTTTATGTGAGTGAATTCATTTAGTATAAGAGGTGATTTGGAAGTGTTGATCTTAAGATTAAGAATTCTCTACAGACCATAGTAGTCTTTAAACATTAGGTGCAAAATGTTTTAACAGAAAACATCAAGTGCTATAAATATGCCACATTGCACCTGCACTATATACCAGAAATTTCTCAAGTGCTACAAAGACAAAAGTAAATTATTTCTACAAGTCATCCAATCTTATATTTTTTCTAAAACCATAACAATGCTTTAATACCAAACTAAAGCACTGATTTATGGGGTAACCATTGGCATGGGAATTTGAAAAACCAGGGTGATAGATCTCACAATTTATCTCTGGTCTATTTATGTCATTATAAAACAATGGAGTAATTCTAGTATTTGGGATGTTGAGACAGGAGGATCACAGATTTGAGACCAGTATGCTATAACTTAGTGAGATTCTGTTTCAAAATAAAATAAAATAGAGCTAGGAGTATTGCTCAGAGGTAGAAAGATGCTGGATTCATCCCCAATGCTATAATAAACTAATTAATTAATTAACCTCAAGTCTCGTTTAGCATGAAATTCTGCAATTGACCATAGCATATAAACTTGTTTTGATTTTTAATATTTACACATTTCAGAATAAACCAGGGAAAAGAATAAAGGGGTTCTTCAAAACATTATAAATAAAAATTACCATATGATTGGAATAATAAAGATGAAAAGTTAGACATAGATATATTCACTTTATAATAATTCATAAGGTAAATGACTACTTCTTAAATTTTGTGTTAAAAATCAGTCATAATCATATTTATTTAGGACTGCTACAATATAAGGTTGAGGTTAGACCCACTTTAAAGATATTCCTTTATTAGTAATAAAGATATTCCAAAACAATTGAAAGTCCAATAGTAGACGAATCTGAGATCCTATAATGTTCTATTTTATTTCTCCTAAGCACAACTCTGCACCATAATTAGCATTTTTTAAAATTACGATAGAAAAAAGCCAGGCATGGTGGGGCATGCTTATAATCCTAATTCTTGGGAGGCTGAAATAGGAGAATCGCAGGTTTGAGGAAGCCTCAGCAACTTAGTGGAACTCACAGCAAGAACCTGTTTCAAAACAAAAAATAAAAAGGGCTGAGAGTATAGCTCAGAGGTACCCCTGGGTTCAATTCCTAGTACCAAAATTAAAAATAAATAAATATGATAGAAAAAAATCAAAGAAATTTCAACAGACTGTACTTTTTACTTCTACATTTGATATAACTATCCCATGGCCAAATTTAAATAAAAGCTTACTTTGGGTTTATTTGAGGTTTTTTTTTCTATCAGAAATGGTCTGTTTTAGTCATCCTTAGGTGAAGGGTTTTGTTTCACACTGTTTGTTTTTCAACAACTATATTTTACAAAATAAAAAGGAATCCTAAGCTTTGTGGAGAGAAAGATACATTTACTCAATGGAGTAGAACTCTGAATTGCTATAATCTGCATTCAAACTGTACCATTGCAGCGTAAAAATTTCTCCCTCACAATAGTTATGGAAACTTAATCTAAAATTTAGCAGAATACATATAAATCAGTCTAAGAACATTCAGTACAGTTTTGCTATTTTGATTTTGGTTAAAAGGCCATATTGATTTAATGCCTTTCTAACTATAGAAACTCCATATTCTAACCTACCAATCTTCTGCATTTCCATGGAAATCTGATATTCCTGTTTTCCTGATCGCTTAGTATTATAGGCAGATTATTCCCTTGTATATTAGTTAAAGCAATATGTGAGGTAGGTAATTTTGTTAATTAGCTAAGTAATTCAGCAAATCTTTACTCAGCACCTACTGTACACCAGGCAGTACTCATGGTTCTGACATTCATGTCTGAATAAATTTGGTAGACAATGGTTCACATTTTTTCACTTATAGAATAGCTGAAGCAGTGGATCCTTTTTAAAATTAATAATTATATTGGACCATTTATATTTCTAATGGACATTATACCAAGGTCATTCTGTACATGTTTGGAAATACTATATCAGAGTGGGCTTCTTGTTAATAGAGTAACTAAACTCTGATTGAAATTAAGAGCACATTACCACAGAATATACCATTACTTTAATTTTTTTTGTTCACTACTTTGTGAAAAGAAAATGAGGATAGCAGTAAACTGAAACATTAGAGAGCAAAACCAACAAAAATATATGTTTGGAAAACTTAAACAAAACAATGGACTATGATTAGATAATTATGTAGAATAGAAAAGCACTGGAGTATGAGTCAGAAACCTGGGTCAAGTGCTACCTCTAGCCATTGATGGAAAATTGTATGGCCTTAAATCCCTTGAGGTCATTGAACTTCATTTCTGTCCCTGTAAAATGAAAGCATTTACTAAGCACTTACCATGTGCCAGGACTATTCTCCATGCTTTAAACGTACAGATTCACTGACTCTTCACAGCACCCAGGAGGAGATATATTACCCCCTCCATCTTACAGATGAAGAAATGGTGGCATGCCAGGTATGGTGGTGCACACCTGTAATTAGAGTACTTCTAAAGATGAGACAGAAGGATCACAGATTCAAGGTCAGCCTCAGCAACTTAGTAAGACGCTGTTTCAAAATAAAAAAGGGGCTGGAGGAGTAGCTAGGAGAAAGAATACCTCTGAGTTTTATCCTCAATACCAGAGAAGAAGAAGGAGGAAAGAAATTGTAGCAAATAAATTAGGAATTTGTCCAGTATTACCTAGTTAATAAACAGGAACCCTGACTTTTGAACCCAGTAGTTCTTATTTCAGAATTCACTTTCTTAACCTACTAATGTTTGTTTGAGTTTACAAATGAGATAATAAAAATGAAGAAGCTTTGCGATCTATGCTGTTACATAAAGTTTAATAATAGTTTTATCATTAAAGAGTAAATGATTGATGTGTGTGTGTGTATATGTGTGTGTGTGTGTGTGTGTGTGTGTGTGTGTGTAGGGATGTATACTCATTTGTAAAGTAAACAGAAAATAGTATGACCTCTTAGATCAGCTAAAACCAGGTCACGTGCTCAGACATGGCCTAGGGAGCAGCTGTATCAGAGGACAGCCTGGTATTTATTCTCCTTTCTACATGGTTATTTTTGGCTAGCTTTGTCCCTAGTGGCTCCTTTTCAAGAAGCTTCTCTCCCAGACTATTTCCTTTCGTTTTCTGGTTAACTGCATATTCCCTTCCCTGAAGCCCAAAGGTATTATCAGTTTGGAGTTTTTTTTTTTTAGGCATTTTTTGCTGTGTTTTGTTGTACTTTTCTGAAGTTATCCCTGTGGTTTTTTCCTACACCTTTGTAAGCAGCCCTTTTATAATTCTTCCTAATTTATCCCAATTTAAATATACCATCTGATTCCCATTGGTAGCCTAGTTGGTATGGTATGCTTGTTCTTAGGAGGAGCCTTTTAGAGGGGTTCATATAACTGTGCAGGTTCATACAATTAACTACAGTGTGTCTGTGTCAAAGAACAATTAAAATAGCCCATAGAAAAGGTTGTTTCGGTAACCTTTTTAAAAAAATCAATACAGTTAAAATACAGAAGGCCCCAAATATAAATTAATATAGCATCCATAGCTGTTTTTTTCTCTTACTTTATTATGTAATATAGCATTACTTTCACTCTTCTTAAATAATTCATATGTACTTTCACAAATTCAGTGTGCTGACTTCAAAGCTCAAAATTTACATGTTCTTTGTTTGACAATATTACCATATGTTGGTAAACACTGAACCCATCTGGAATACTTCAAGCCTTTCCCTGATAACATAGAGATCCAAATGCCAGAAACTACCTATTTTTCTGAGACATATGTTGGTTAATGTCAGTAAAAGAAAGTTAATTTTTTTGGCCTTCACTATGTTTTGTTATTCAGAAAATAAAATAGACTATCATACACTGAGATTAAAATGACAAATATATAATTTCTTCTTTTACTAAAATGTTAAATGCAGATAACTCTGAAATATATTTATAAATATATATCATTAATATAGCAAAAGAAGTCAACAATATTTTATAATATATAAATTTATAGATTTTTAAAATATTGGTCTATTCATAGATAAGTAGCATTTTAATTTTCATGAGTCATATTGTATAATTAATTGATTTATTTTTATCTTACACACCATATACATACCATAAAAATATATTCATTGGATTTACATTTGCTACATTTTTATTTATTAAAGTATTCAGCTTGTTTCAATGGTGATATGTCCTTTCAATGAATGAATTAATAAAATGAAATAATATTTCATGAATCTTATGAAATGAAATATAAAAGCCTTTTTGAAACTCTAACTCCACCCACCAGTTAATCTCTTAAAAAATCTCTAGAGAGCTATGTACACAAACATTCATTTATTAATTCATTGAACATAGGATCTATTAGTTGTTTATTTTATACCAGGCACAGTCCCGGGTGCTTGGGATAATAGTCAACACTATGTTTGGGTGGGGAAACACACAACAAACAAGTAAATAAATGAACAAAGTATTTATTCATTATGGTTACTACTATAAGGAAAATAATATGACAGGTAGATTTACTTATTTTAGATAGAGATCAAAGAAATTCTCTTTAAAAAGTTGATATTTAATATCTAAAGATTGAGAATAAAAAGCCATATGAATAGCATTCCCAAGATCAGAAAAAAAAAGGCTTAAATCTATGGTCTTTAACTGGGAAAAGAGTTTTCTGTGTCTCCAAAGAGGACATCTGTAGCCAGAGAGATGTAAAGATGGAACAAGATGTCATGATATAGTGATGGAGTTCAGAGGTCCTAGGAGCAATAGCATGCAAATGTTTATATTTTAATCTTTTTAATATATTTAATCTTTTTTTTTTTTGCAAGACACAGAAAGTTCTCAAATATGAGGAGATACTAAGTGAATTGCCTCTTTAAAAGTGAATCTGCAGGTATGTGGAAAACAGGTCAAGTGTGAAAGGAAACTGAAGAGTTAGAAGACTTTTTATTAGTTTAGTTAAAAGGAAATGTAAGCTGGACATGGTAGCACAAACCTGTAATCTCAGTACTTGAGAAGCTGGGATAGGAGGATCCCAGGTTTGAGGACAGCCTCAGCAAATTGCCAAGACTCTGATTCAAAATAAGTTTGGGGGTGTAGCTCAGAAGTAGAATGGCCCTGAGTTCAATCCCTAGTACAGAGAGGGGAGGTGTTGAACTGGTTTGGAGATGGAGAAAAGTGGATAGACTCTGATAAATTTTAAAAGTAGACATGACTAGACTTGTTGACAAAGAATGAATATGTAGAATGATGGGAAATGGAGGCATGATGGTTGTGACTCCCATGTTTCTGGCTTTAGCTACTTAGTAAATGGTGGTTACAGCTATTGGCATGAATGATACTATAGAAGCACTGGGAGTGGCAGAACTGGGTCAGGTGGCTGGGTCAGCATCTTGCATTAATTTGTTATGGTTCCCATCTTGGCTTCCTTGCTTGCTCCTTGGACTTTCTTCTTTTATGTGATCCAGAGTCTTATTGATTGATGCAGTGAAACATACCATGGCTGCACTATAACTTCTCTGACTTCTTTATAACATTTATATACTGATAACCAATCTAAGTCCTTTCTATATTTTGTGAGTCATAAAGAATATGTAGACCTACAATCTCCAGTTATTTATATGTTTGAAATTATATTACTTTTATTTTCAGGCTATTAGTATATAAAAAGAATAAAATTTTATATTTTCTGGGTGTTTTTTTTTCTATAAAGATAGTGGCTTTATCAAAGTAGGAACCATATATAACATTTTAGTCCTTATAATTGAATAGGAAACAAATAACATTTTTTAAAAAATTTAAAGCCAAGAATTAGTGATCCTTTTACCCCTCACATTTCCCTTGTTTTAGCCATATAGAATTTGCAGCTGGTATGACAGAAATTCAAGCCAAATGGATTTCTAAGGATTATAATTTGCTACTAATGATAACGGACTGGCACAAAAACAGAGACTTCTGTGCTTCCATTTGTGAAGGTGATTTGATTCTTCCATGGACTATTTTCCATCTCAAAACTCAATTCGCCTGAAAATTAATTCAAAGAGAAATATACTTTCTTCATTTATTCATTCATCTAACATTTAAAAATGTTCTATGTCAACCTTAGGAACATAAATATGAATACAAAGTCCTGTCCCTTTCTAATTAGCTCATACACAACACAAAAATAGTATAAGCCCAACACATTTGTCTGATTTTTTTTTCTGCTACTTATAAACATTGCTGATGTATTCTGGGTATATCCAGCAAGTTAGCTCTACTTTATAATTTACACATGATTTAAGATCAAAATCTATATAAAAGTGAATTTTCAAAGTTCTTGTTAGACAGTATTTGTTAAATTCTAACTAATACCACAGCATTAGATGAAATACTATGTAATCTAAAGAGAAGGGAAACACATAGTGGATATTATATATTAAAGGGTTTTATTTTATTTTATTGGCTTTAACATGACAGCTTGTCCAACTCCATACAGAATGACTGATAGACATTCTCTAGCACTTACTCTGTGCTAAGCATTATACTATGTGAATTATAAATGTGATCTGATTTATATCTTTGAAGCAATATTGTAAGTCTGCAATTACAATCCCTATTTTTCATAGAAGAATATAGAGTTCAGAGGGTTTGACTAAGTTGTGCAAGATCATGTAGCTAATGAAAAATGTAGCTGAGATATGAGACAAAGCATGTCTGATTCCAGTATATTATCAGTCTTCTGATTTATTTCCTCTTTTGGCGCTGGGGAATTCTACTTTCTTTTACTTCTGGGATTATGAATAAAGAGTGGGAGATGAAAAGCTGGTCTTTTGTATGCCCGAATTTTGTTGTAAACATGTTTAATTCGTGCAAAAAGATCCACAGTCATTTGAGGGATCCATGGGACCTAAAACCTTTTTATCATAAATACCAAACCCGGAGTAGCATTTTAGCTAATATATTTTATGTTAGAAATATAGTAAGTTCAAGCTTTATGTCAATTTTTAAGTTCATTTCTTTTTTTTTTTTTTTTTTTTTTGCGGTACTGGGGATTGAACTCAGGGGTGTTCTACCTCTGAGCTACACCTCCAGCCCTATTTTTTATTCTTTATTTTGAAACCAAGTCTCACTAAGTTGCGGAGTGCCTCACTAGGTAGCTGAGGCTGGCTGCGAACCCGGATCCTCAGGTCTCAGCCTCCCGAATGCTGGGATTACAAGCGTGCGCCACCACGCCCGGCTAAATTCATTTCTTTAAAATAATAATAAACTGGATGTTGTGGTGCACTCCTGTAATCCCAGCTACTCAGGAGACTGAGACAGGAGGATCACAAGTTTGAGGACAAACTGGGCAATTTAGTGAGACCCTGTCACAAAGTAAAAATAAAAAAAAATGGTGTAACTCAATGATAAGCCATTTATCTAGTATTTGTGGGAACCTGAGTTCTATCTCCAGTGCCTCAAAAAATTTAAAAGTAAACATATAGACAAATATTTAAGGAAAACAAAGTGTCTTACTGTTGCGAAGCCATATAAATTGGTATAATCACTTTGAAGAGCAGGCAGGTATGAAGATGTGTTCATCCTTCCTGTAATCTAGCAATTCTACTTTCAGATTCATCTTTCGATTGAATTCTCACATGTGGCCAAGGACATGTGGGCAGAGATGTTCAATGCATACATTGATCTTTGTAACAATAATTTTTAAAAGACCTACATTGTTAACAGAATAAGGAAACAGTTATTGATATGCTCATATAATGAAATATTTTACAGGGATTAAAGTAGATGAACCAAGATGTATATTTATTTATTTTCGATACTAGGGATTGAACCCAGGGACATTCTACCTCTGAGCTACAACCCCAGCCCTAATTTTTATTCTTTATTTTGAAACAGGGTCTCACTATGTTGCGGAGGATCTCACTAAGTAGCTGAGGCTGGCCGTGAACCCGGATCCTCCTGTCTCAGCCTCCCAAGTACTGGGATTATAAGCGTGTACCACCACGCCCGGCTCCAAGATGTGTACTTATTAACAGATAAATCTAGAAGTTAGGAAATATAAAACAATTAAATACATAATATACTTATATAATTTATTTAAGTAAAGTTTAAAAGCAATCCAAACAATACTCTATCATATGATATATACTCTATCATACTCTATCATTATAAATCAGTAATAACATATTGTGTATTGTTTAATTGATATATATGTTAATACTAAACATATGCAAACATTACTCCAAAGATACATACCAATACCAGGTAAATTGTTACCTTGGTAGCACAAAAGAAAATAATTTAAGGATGCTACACAAAGTACACTTACCTGGAATTTTTTTAACTATTCAAAAACAGATATAAACCAAATTCTTCAAATTTTCTTAGTCGTTAATAGTAGGTACTGATATATATATATATATATATGTATGTCCATTACACTAATGTGCTTTTCTATTGGCTGTATGAAATTTCATAATAAGCAGAAGGCTTGCATTTGAAATTCTCTTTTTAAGATTATTTATGATTTACATCATGAAATAGATTTGCCTAATGATTTCGCCTAATATTTTCGCTAATAATTCTTGTTTATGAAATATAATTTTAGAATGAAAAGTATGTCCACAACCCCTCTTCAAAATACACTTTATTATACAGTGGCTATAATAGCATTAGGTACAAATCTTCTGGATGAGGTATAGTTCTATCCTTTTTGAAATTTGAAAAATGTACTGTATCTATGATCTCACATTTCTGAAATTTAGTCTTGTGATTACAGATTGCAGTCACAAAATATCTCAACAGTAGTCTATGAAAATAAGTTACTGATATTCCCCTTTTCCAATGAGCCAAGTGGCTGAAAATTTGTAATTTCTGGGTGCTGTGATCGCATCTACTTTTTTGTTAATAAGGAAAGTAAGTCATTTTAAAAGATAAGATGAAATTAGAATATTTTTTCACAAGTCATTTATTTTTGAAGTCAGAAAATTTGTCCCAGAATGGCTTGTTATTTGAATTCATCAACCACCAAGTCAGTAACTATTCAGCATTTTGGGAAGTAGCATCAGCAATAATAAATACTGCTTTGGGGATATTATACTGTGATTTTTGAATCTGAGAGTTCAATTTGAAAAGGAAATACCATTTAATTCTGAAATTATATTGCTAACTTGCTTTATATTAAACTTCATGTATATGAGTAAATTTAAAAAGCTATGAATTATTTCATTTCATACAACCTATTTCTTTAAAAATTCCTTTGCCTTTTTTTAATGTCATTTGTATTCTTGGCTTGATATATAAAATTGTTGAGAAACCATTTAGGGGATACGTTTGTTGGATATATGATACTTATAACCAAAGAAAATTCTTAGTTTAAAAAAGGTGGCATTTCACTGTTAGATCTATGACTTTTGTTGTTTCACTAAAGGAAACTTTTCAAAGCATTTCAGAAACTGAAATATGTTCTCTAGTTTTGTTTTCCTTTTCTTAGGAAAACAATAGCTAACTCCTGTCTTTCTCAATACTTTCTATATTCCAGGGTCACTATATAATTTAAAGGACTAAAGTATAATTTTGGGCAGAACTCTATATCTCATGTATTTCTTTTTTTTATTTAAATTAATTAATTTTTTTCAGCATGGACTTTTTATACATTTCTTGAGTACAACAGGGTTACATAGACATTTATGACATATCAATCATTGTCAGATCACAAATAGCACCACTTCTTCATTTTACACTTCCAGCTTCCTGAACCCACAAGTGCTATCTTAACTATACCAGTCACCCATCTCAAAACCTTTATTCTCTTACCCTTAGCCTCTTTCATTTTAAGTTACTCACTATTTTACCTGACAATCATGAATCAGGTACCAAATTAACAATCCTATTTTGATACCTTTTATCAACACTTTCCCAGGCCCTCATTGCCTAAAGTCAATATTACTACAATAGTTCATAAGTGTTCTTCTTGATGCCATCTTTTATTTTCCTTCCTTCCTTCCTCTCTTTTTTTTGGAAGAATCACAATTTGTGTGTACTTTTATTAGTGCATTCTAGTCTACTTGATGGGAATTCACAGTGATAGTGACATCCATACATACAGCCCTTGGGGCTTTTTCTGCTGACTCCCTCCCATTTCCCTACCTTCCCCATACAAGATATTGAGAATGGCATTGATATTCTCACATATATCCATAATATCAGTGGAAATGTTCCCCTTTTAATTCTTTTCCAATCTTAACAACCCATGCTACATGTTGCATTACTACTTCCCCTCCTACATTTTTCACTACTAGACTTAAAGAATTACCATGGTTTTTTGTTTTTGTTTTTGGTTTTTTGTGGTACTGGGGATTGAACACTCAGGAGCATTCTACCTCCGAGCTATACCCCCAGCCCTATATTTTATTCTTTATTTTGAAACAGGGTCTCACTAAGTTGCAGAGGGCCTCACTAGGTAGCTGAGACTGGCCGCGAACCCAGATCCTCCGGTCTCCACCTCCCAAATGCTGGGATTACAAGCGTGGTGGGCCCGGCTTAGTTACCATGTTCTTAAATGGCATTTACATATGACTTCTGGTCAGCTTTGGAGACTTCCTGGGCTCAGCCAACACATCTTATTAGACTTAATGCTTTCATAAGACAAACATTTACTAAGAACCTTCTATGTGTTGGCAACAGTGTTTTTTATTATACCACCTCCTTTCTCTGTTTTCTTTATTTTTCCCAAAGTAAAGATTATCTCCCATTTCCCGACAAAAATAATGTACCAAATTATATTTCCTATTAACTCTAGTCAACTCGTCACATCACATTTCTTTTTCTTAATCATGAAACCACTCCCTTCTATATCTTTATGTCTGATATAGTGTCATACACATCACTAAGAGAAAACCAGGGAGAAGAATTTAGCAAATTCTATAATAATTGGTATAGTGAACCCTGTATAGCTAAATGACAACATTATCACATTCTCTTCTCATCCACTCCTGACTTAGGGGGAGATAGAGGAAGAGACTGAGGTGATAAAAGCTATTGAGCATAATTTATTCTCAGATACAGTGACATTATTTTCTTGCTTTGCTTATTTTATTAACTTATAAGACAGATGAATCAATTTTTTAACTATAAAGAAGGGAATTAAGAGCATAGTTTATAAAATAAAAATGGTCTGTGTAGACTAGGTAATATATAACAACACTTAATTTCCTGAGAAAAAATGTAAGTACCATGAAAAAATAAAACTATTTTAAATATTTGGGCCCTTACTACAGATATAAAATTAATGCCTAAAAATATAAATAATGGACTATTACTTGGAAGCTAAAAGAACAAATGTCTAATACATGCACCAACATGAATAGACCTCAATTTATTAAGCTGAAATTTAAAAAATTATACAATCAAGGAGCACATACCATTATTGTTCATTTTTATATAATCTTAAAAAATGCAAGCAGTCAAAATTTAAAGAAAGTATATGAGTAGTTTTGGGTCAATGGTGGAGAAAGAATGATTACAAGTGGAGTAAGAGCAATAATCTGCAGGAAAAAAATACACCCATTGTCTAGATTATAGTGATAGTTTCACAAATTACATATATATCAAAGCTTATCAAATTGTATAATTTGAATATAAGCAGTTATAATAGATAAAATATTCCTTAATAAATTAAGAGGAAAGTATTGTATTTTAATAATGCACCCTAATAATAATGGAGTTACCAAAATAAATACAATCAAGATTTTTCCCCTGAAATATACTCATTTTAGTGAAACTAGAGCACAGAATTACTTTAACAAGGTAAATTGACTTATATGTCAAAATATTAAAATGAAATAAGTGGACTTCTGATTAGAAGATCATCCATCTAGTAGACTGAGCACATGTTCCAATTTCCCTTTAAAATGTCTATAAAGCACATCTAAGAAAAAAGTTAAGAAAAAATATGCTCAAGGATTCTGTGAACAGTATGTTGATAGAAACTGAAAGTTTCTCTAAGTCTCTAAGGCTGAAAGAATACAATTAAATAATCTGACCAATGCTTTATTTTTCTGAAAGCAACGAATGCTTTCAGCCTTTTTCCACTGTCTTATAACCAGAAGCCTGGACATGTATTTTCATACTAGTGGGTCCTCTTTCTTGAGAAAGCAAGACATCTGTCCACATTATTACTGACTATATTCATTGGAATTTATATTCTCCAGAAACCAGGAAGTAAGGAGAACAATGCCAAGAAATGATGAATTATATTGAAGGCGAGATGAGGGAGATGAGAAGAATAGAAATAATAGTTCATGATTACATGATGCAGATTCCATATTTTCAGACTGCCAAGCACTCAAATAATGAGGAAAGGAGACTATTTAGTAGAACTACCTCTGATACAAACCATCCAGATTCTGAAAATCCAAGCACATTCGTATGCTGTAGAGCTCTGAGTCTTAAGTAGTAAATGAAACCAGGACTAACACAGACAAAAGTGGAACAAATATGATTCTCCTGTACTACCTGTTTTCAAAGCTTAGAGAGATCTCTTTCATTTGGAAGATATTTAACAACAATAAAAACCATTATGTGATCAATGAAAAATACCCCAGAACTAAGGAAAAATATAATACAAATAATTGTGAGGCAGTTCAGGTCTCTGAAAATCACTTTTACTGTAGAAAATAAAGAAAATGTTTATAATTTTTCAATACAGATGAATTTGATCTCATGGGGAAAAGTGTGAGATGAGAAAAAAAGTTAGCTACAAAATGAAAAATAGATGAACTAATTAGAGACATCAGAAAAGCAAAACATGATGAAAATAATAAAAATTGGCATAAGAGGAAATAACATGTAGTAATACAAAAGTAAGCATAATGTAGCATAAAATTTACAAAACTCACCTAGTATTTGTAGAAGTAGGAAAGTTATTAACACAGTAAAGCAAATGTACATGGGAGAAAAGACTCCAGCACAATGATTAATGCTCCTTAGAAAGAATCCAGAAGAACACAGAAATCCATGACTGAATACAGACCTACCTGAAATAATCATTCCAACCTTTAATAACTGACCTGTCTGGAAAATTAAAAGACCTTCTGCATTTATATTTTCTCAGTATGATCTGTAAACATGTTTTATTTGTTTGGATATATGCCAATTAAATATCTTAGAACTAGGGAAAACAATATAATATAAATAATTGTGAGGCATTTCAGACAGTGAGACAGATGTACATAGGAGAAAAGAACAACTCCAGCACACTGACTCTCCTTAGGAAGAATCCAGAAGAGTATAGAAGCTATAATTACATATGTGTGTCCAAATGATTTTTTTAAATGTATCTTGTAGGTTTTGTGATAAAAATAAAATTACTGAAAAAAAGATTATCTGACTCATACCTAGCTAGAATAAACCCTAGAGTATATAGAAAGTTGCTTCCTACATATAAACTTCTTTGCCTTCTGCAAATTACAATCCACTTTTAGAAATGGATACATACTCATGTACTTAAGCATAAAAATTTGTGCACACAAGGTAAGGAAACACATGGTCTGCCCATTGATCTCTGTAGCCTTCAAATGCATCAGGCACTGAGGGGAGAAGTGTGGCATAACACTTTTATGTAGACAAATTGCATTTCTAACATGGAGAAAATGAAAGCAGTCTGAGATACGCAATGGATACTCATTTATTTAAAGGATGAAAATTATTCCTAACATTTCAACTAAGAGGTGATTCATAGTTAAAATCTCAAATAGGCTAGACACAACTATTTAAAAGTGTAAATTGTCTAAGAATCTATTATAAGGAAGTAATTCACATAACAGAATGTCTATCTTCTTAATATTGTAATAGTAAACATTTTTTCATTTCCCTTATTAAGGGTATTAATCTGTCTAAAATCTCTAACCCTAAAATAGCATCTGCTTAATAAAAATCACAGTTTTAAATATTACTATCTAGGAGGTATTACTTTTAGTTTAGCATATTTGTTTTATTCATGTTATAAAGGCAAATTTTTTCATATAGATGCTTTTTCTCTTCAATCTAGTCAATTGTCTTTGAAGACTGTGGCATTTTCCTTCTGACCTTTATAATTAATATTAGATGATATCTTCTTCAATACTGTATAAAAATCCCATTTCTAAAAAACTTTCTCATCCTTTCATTTTTTTATCAAATGGAAATATATCTGAACACATTTGAGCTAAAAGAAATACAGAAGATAAAAAAAAATTTCTCAAAATATAATAATTATAAAACTTTTCTGAAAAGATTAGTTAGAATAATAAAATAGTTGTCTTTATTTCTCATTGTTGCCCATATAGTCCAAAAACCGAGTCACTTTATACAGATTATCTCACTAAATTCTCCTTAACAACACTATTAGCATTCTCAGTTTATAGACGGGGAAATAAAATGTAGAAAGTGTAAGTGAATTGCCAAGAGATAAGCTGCTAAACCAGTCAAAGTCAAGGAAATCTAATTCTATATTTGACTTTTAAAAATCTAAACTATACACCATTATTTAGCAGGCCAATTCACACTTATGGAAAAGAGAAGTAAAAAGACCCATATCCTCTTTTCACTGAATTCTTATGTCCTATTCAAAAGGACAGTCATGTGAATATGCAAAGTATCTTCCAAGTCTCAGCAAGTGAGACTTCTAGCAGGTTTAGAGGTTTTCTTGACTTGTGTGTCTCTCATATATACAGGCAACATTTTGTGAAGACTTGGAAATGTTAGAAATATTCCAAACTATCAAATGATCATAACAAACTAAAGAACTTTAGTAGACTGTGAGCTGTGGTTATTTTTTGCTTGACCAACTGATGATTCCTTCACCATTAAGGGCCCAAGGGACTGCTTACCGTGTAACCTAAAGTTGGAAGCACTTAATAAAGAAAGCATTCTGTTCTCATTCCAATAAATAAAATTAAATTGCTCACTATTTTATTGTTATTTTTCCTATAGATTTGTGTTGGAACAAAAGGAATATTTACTTTTAAATAAAGTAATGCAGAATCTGACTTTGCACAGCTTGGATATCTATCATGTTAACTATTGAAAAATGCACACTTTATATGAACTATTTTATGGATGATGAGCATGTTTGAAATGAAAGTCTGAAAAGTATATTAGCAAAAGACTTAAATTACAGTAAGTTATTTTGACATCCCCAGTAAATGCCAAGAAACATAGCTTTTATAGCAGGTTCATGGAAATGTTCAGATAAAATATTCATGAATTTCTACTAAAAGAAAAGCCTCTTATGGTCTTGTTTGATAGAGGATGACCTTTGCTTCAGTAAGTTCCCATCTATGCTGTAACTTAGTGTTTAGATGCTCTGCTTAGATGAATAAAACATAGCATTTTGTTCTTTGTGTTTTCTAGTACATGTGATAATTAATAGAAAAGAAGACTTTGAAGCATTAAAATGAAGTAAATGGGTTTTTTAAAAAGGCATTAAGGAATCTTTGAAGATCAATTTCCCAGCAGGATATTTGTCAAAGCAATTAGGATCCACCCTGACTTGGGCATACCCTGTAGTGCCCAACTGATGTGCTATTTCAAATAACTAAAGATTTTTTTACTTTAGTGATCTGCCCTAGTCATATAGTCTGCCACTTGATGATCTGTGCAAAGATAGATCAGTGATTCAGTTATGTACAAAAACAGACCTTATTAATATAAAATCAGTGAAATACACTACAACTTTCAATATCATTAAAACAGAGAAATATAAATTGGATAATTTTTAACCACATGTATTATACAGATGTAATCTAGGTTTTATTTCAGTATTTATGCTTTTAATTTTAGTTCTCGTATTCCTCGAGAAAAATGCAGTATCCACTACTACAGTACATTTAGAAAACAGTAGTAATTAAAGATAAATGAGAAGGTCATGTACTTGTTTACAGAAGATTTCAATTAACAAAGACATCTGTCCAACTACAGCCTTCTAGCATATAAGATACCATGTGCTCCAAAGGCAACTGACACATTAACCTTTGAGGTCACAGGATACCCACGACTATGACCTGGTTCAGAGATAGGGGTTTATGTTATCATATTGAAAGACTAATCCGTACCTTGGTAGGTTGATGTAGGAATAAACTGTGGGACTCGTTAATGATCTTTTAATTGATGTGAAAATATTTTAATATAGATAATGCCATGGCGTGTCTTTGAACACAGAGTAATTGTGCCCTCATATTAGTCAGATTTCTGTCACTGTGACAAAATACCTGAGAAAAGTAACCTGAACAGTGGAAAGATTTATTGTAGATGATTTACAGAGGCTTTAGTCCATGGTTACATAGCCTCAGCCTATGGGCAATGCAGAGCATCAAAGCAGGGGGTATATGATGAGCAAACCTGCTCACCTCATGGTAGCCAAGAAGCAGAAAGGGGGAAGAGTAAGGGGCCCAATATACCCTTAAAGCACCTAGTTACCTACAGCCTCCTATTAGCCCCACCTCCTAGTTTTCACCACCTCTCAAGAGCCATTAAGGTATGAATGCATCAATGGACTAATCAGTGGATGAAATTAGAGCCCATGATCCAATCACTTCCCAAAGGCCCCTCTTCTGACCACTGCTACACTGGGGACCAAGCCTTCAACAAACAAACTTTTGAGGAACATTTCAGATGCAAACCATGACAACCTCTATTGTGGGAATTATGTCTATCTTCTGCCCAAACTTTTGTCACATACTGAATACATCCAGAAACTTTGGAAGAACATTATCTGTATTTGCTTATTAAGTATTTACAGAATTAAAACAAGTAAAATGCCAAATCCATATTGTTTATATTGTCTGCTAAAAATACATACAGTAAAAATTAAAGTCTACAATATTGGAATAATGTCTAGCATTTTCAACTAGAAATCTGTTACTATTCAAACTAAGAAAACTACTGGTCAAGTACCAGTGGATGACATTAGAGTAGTTTAGATTTGCTGATGTACAGTTAACCTGATTTGGAAAATGAGTTTAAATAAATGTATATATTTCCTGGACTTATCTTCTAGATCAGAATTCCCTAGCAAATTTCTGTAGAAGATTAATCCCATAACATACTTTTCAAATAGTAATTCCTTGGTCAATTAAGGGAATGTGTATGCTATAGTACTATCTTTCCCTTTTACAAAGCAGAGTAACACATGAAAAGCTCCAAATATTCCTTCAATAAGGAAACATATGGCATTTTTTCAATCTAGGCTTTTTTCAAAATGTACTTAATTACAATATTCTTTAGTTGTGCAACATTTATTAAGATCCTAAGCAGCTAATTTTCTGGAAGTAGTGTTTTCAAAGTAGCCAGAAACATTTATCAGATATTCAAGGTTTAAAAATCTCCTTTGGGAAATACTTGACTGAAATTTTCTCATATGTGAAGAAACAAGTTTTTCCTATATGGCTTTTTAGTATGTGGACTATCTAAATTTTTTATGCATTTGTGGTATTGACTATTATAAAATATTCTATAGGACTACATGAAATGACACTTTTATGACCATCACAATGTTTATTCAAAGTTGCTATTTGTCTGCAATAGAAATAATTGCCAACTATTTAGAGTGCCTGTAATATGTCAGGCATCAAGTTCTTTAAATGACTGATATACTTTTAAATTAAACAATGTACTTAATCCGTACAGCAATTCTGAGTAGTGAATATTACTACTTCCATTTTTAGAAGATGAAATTGAAGAAAACTGATCACAGTCACATTGCCAATGATTAGCAGAGCTGGTTTTAAACCCAGATAGCCTGGCTCCAAAGCCCACGTGCTTGGTGACAACACTGTGTTGCCTTATAACCTGAGAAACTGTGCCAAGCCCCTTCTGATGTTCCTGCCATCTCATACTTTGCCTCCCCTTGGTGACTAGGGCACCTCAGTAAAGAGGAAATCTAGTTTTTCTTCAAACATTTGAAACACTTTACAATCCTTCTGACACTTGCATGCCAATAATGTGGCAGTAGTCAATATAAACTCTTGAGCCTAAGCCATAAGAATAAAATTTTCAAAAATTATGGTAATATTTCATCCCAAATTAGTATTCCAGCATTCTGAGAATTTATAAATATGGTGCCATTAAGTTGTTTGTTTGCTTTTATTTTGTTTTAGATAACAGGAAACCAGAATGTAATATTTCCCATTTAAAGGGTATTTAGAATAACTTGGCTTTACCTAGCATTTTTCAAAGTTAATGTGAAGAAAACCTTCTTCATGGAATAAGTATAACTACAGAGAAATATAAACATTTGTTGGTCTCTCTCATGAAAACTTCTGGCCATCAGAAGCACCCTCAGTAATGCCACTGGCACTGACGCTTTGTTCCTTGCATGTAAACTGGTGGGGAGGGAAAACTTTTCTACCCTCCTGGTTCAGTGATTCAGGGCCTGCAGATTGAACTGACAAAAGACAGACTAGCATGAGACAAGACAAATTTTTGTTCAAGCATGTACACAGAAAAAATCTTCACACACACAAAACAATGTGACTCAAGAAAGATTGGTTAGAATTTGGAAGCTAACTGAACAAGGGAGGGGGAGGAGAGAATGACCCTCATGGGAAAACAAAAGACATCTAAGAAGGACAAATGGGCTCTTTGGAGGATAGATGAGAGATAAGAGAGTTCTGTGACAAGTCTGTTTAGATGATTTCTTATCCTGGTGCTGACTTCTCCCTGGTGGCAGGAGT
The DNA here is from genome assembly GCA_004027655.1 of Graphiurus murinus. Lineage (NCBI taxonomy): Eukaryota > Metazoa > Chordata > Mammalia > Rodentia > Gliridae > Graphiurus > Graphiurus murinus. Next base: position 41,148 of record PVLC010005354.1, on the reverse strand, counting down.
CAGTCTTTAATTGTTAAACTACTGGGGAAGGGATTTATGATAGTTGAATTCTTAGAGGAGACTCTGATTTTTAGGCAGATAAGGTTAATTTGAGAAGATAAATTTAATTTGTTGGGGGAGGGTATGAATCAAACTTTTAACAGGATTCCACATCCATTAAAAATTCAACTGGGCCAGACATAGGAGCGTGTGTTATATAGTTATAGCTATTGGGGAGGCTGAGGCAGGAGGACCCCTGGTGCCCAGTTGTTCAAGTTCAATCCAGTCAAATAGCCAAACTCTGTATCTTAAAACAACACACACACACACACACACACACACACACACGCAACCCAAAATGAGCAGGCACTAAAGTAAGGAAAGTGATCTGAGAAAAAAAATTATTCTCATTTTTTTCTGAAGCTCAGCTTCATGCCAAGAAACATCTTTGCGGGCATCTGGGAAAGAAAATGTTCAGCAAGCAAAGGTCATTTTTTTTTGTGGGTATGCGATACAAACCAATTTTGAGTCTGATAGCCTCTTAATTTTAAGCAAATATTTGGCTTCCCTAAGAAGCAAAGTTAGGCAACTAAATTCTACAAATATAAATCAAAGACAAATATGTACACACAAGTGTATAAATAGTAAAAAAAAAAAAGAAAAAGAAGACCACAGACCATTGATTGAAATTGATCTACCAAGTGAAAACAGAAGAAGACTGATAATAACACCAGTAAAGAGCAATAGTACTTGCATTCAGGCAAATACTTAAAGTAGTTAAACATTTTACAGCATAGATGTTGGCTTAGGATCTTACTATGTTGCCTAGACTGACCTAGAATTCCTGGGCTCCATGGTCCTCCTGCCTCAGCTAGAAGCATGCTGGCTATAAAGATTGATGTAGCCATGATGGTGTATGCTTGCTGAATGTCAGCAGTGCACATGTCACAAGTGTGTTTCCTTGTGTTTTAACCACTTCTCTTATACCTAATTTAATGGAATTTGAATATTTTAAAATTTTATACTCGATTTGCAAATTTTTAAATTGACATTTTTTCATATTTTTCACACATGTTATACAAGTAATTTATGTTTTTTTCCTAAGGAAACAAAAATTTCTTGATTGCATAAACTCACCTTGAAAATTCATAGACCACAAAAACCAAGTTGAATTTTAGTTACATGCTTATTCCTAGAAATATAGTTTACATAATTTATATTATATCAGTAAAATATGCATTTTAGGTAAAGTATGAAAATCTAGCAAGATTTGTAATATTATTTATTATGAATAATAATTAGAACAGAATTATTTTTAAAAGTCTTTGTAATCCGATTAGTAAGTATTAATTGGCTTGTTAACAAAGTAGTCAAAAAACCAGGGGAAAGAAGGTGTAACATATGCACTGGATGCCTTTGAAGCTTCTAGGATAATATGAAGTAGAAATTGTGAGCTAACAGCCAATATGAAAAAAAAAAAAAACCACAAGCTTCCTCCCTGTGTGCAGCCAGTGATTTGTAAACAATAATTACTAACAAGAGAAAATGAGAGGGAAACATAGGGCTCAACCAGGTGTTACTTTCTGTCAGTCATTTACTCTTCTGTTTGATCAATGATGAGAACAAAACTGCCCATATCCTTGGGAAGCCTGAACATCCCCAGGCAGCTGGGGGAGCCCCTGGCTACTTGTCCTACACAAAGAATATTGCCATCAAGGAGGAATCAAGATTTATTCCTTTTGGCTTTTACCAGAAGCAACACCAATGAACTTGCTGTTGAATCACATTATTTCTTTAATGAGAGAGCCAAAGTGGGTTTGCAGTTACACTACAGGTGAATTGGCAGGGATACTTGTACCTTCCTAAATCAGCGTGACAGGATCATTCAACATTCTCTCCAGTGCCCAGCAGTATGAATACATTCTAACTTTTTATACCTTCTGGAATCTAATTCAATCTCATTATATTGTAACTATACACTCCATTCTCCCAAACATAATAGACATAAAGCACCCCAAAAATTCAGCTCTTAAAATATTTTTACTGGTAGAGTATATAAAACACTAGGATAATCTTCTGTGTATAAAACAATGTTACAAGCCGGGCGTGGTGGCGCACGCTTGTAATCCCAGCATTCGGGAGGCTGAGACCAGAGGATCCGGGTTCGCGGCCAATCTCAGCTACCTAGTGAGGTGCTCCACAACTTAGTGAGACCCGGTTTCAAAATAAAGAGTAAAAAATAGGGCAGGGGGTGTAGCTTGAAGGTAGAAAGCTCCTGAGTTCAATCCCCAGTACCGCAAAAAAATAAAATAATGTTACATATAAAGCCTTAACATTAAGCTATTATTATAGTGTATAAAACCTATGGAACTCGGCAGAATTTTGCCAATTAGAATTTTATTGATCAAAAACAAAAGAATTTTATTGATCAATGGTGTTAAACTGGTCAGGGAAAGTGAGATCACAGCTCATGCGGAGGGGGCAGATGGGGATGACAAGAGTAGGTTGAGAACCAGTGAAAAGGCAAATGAAAGCTGCCTGATGTCTCTGTGGTGCTGCATCACATCCTGTGGGAAGTTCAGAGCTTTAAATATACCAGGATTGCTGGGTAGAGATTGAAAGTGATAAGCCTAGAGTCTAGTCTGAAAATTGTCATGTTCACTGTGAGTAGGTCTTTTCCAGTTTGATTCTATTATGTCATCTTTATAAAATAGTAATGGTATCTACAAAGTTGCTGTGTATGTAAGGTAATTTAATATGTGAGAGAGTAAGAAGTTGAAAAGTGCAGCAAAGTGTGTATATATATATATATATATATATATATATATATATATATATATATATTTATTTATTTATTTTTTTGTATATTCTGTAAGGAAGAATAGCAGCAGCTTCAGATAATGGCAACCAATTGTTAGATGTCATGAGGAATAAAACAGTAAATGTTCTAGGAGATCAGACATCAAAATCAATTCTACCTAGGGTGATCAAAGAAGTTTTAATCCAGTCTGTTCTTCTACCTTTCTTCTATCTTAAGGGGGAAAAAAAGGTAATTGATGCCATTTTATTTCATAGCATGAATGGAAGTTTTTTTTGAAAGACCCAAGGTTATCCATAGGTTGTTTTGCAGCCCCAAAAGATAACTGAAAATGTTCTTTTCATATACCTTAGATGTCCAACACTAAAGGGACTTTCTCTCTCTATAACACAAGTTTAATTTTCATAAAGTTTCTTGATTTAAAATACTTTCAAAGCATATGGTTTTTTGGCTTATTTTCACACATTTAAAAAAAATCACCATATAAACTGAAGGCTAACAAAAATACAGGGCAAGACTACACATTTTTTTAAACCTCCATAAGAAACATATATTACTTTATACATTTATATTTAGGTTTAACATTTTAAAAAACTGTTAACCATTTGAACTATATTTTGGAAATAATATTCAGAATATCATATGAGCTAAGATTAAGTGTAGTTAAGCTCTTTTCACTACAATCATTTTCCTTTTAAAATACTTTCAAAAAGTCAGAAAGTGGTGGATCATAATGGTTTTATCACAGATGCAGAAGTTAGGGATTAATTGGAATATAAGAGGAAAGGACTTAAGATAATGGAGGAAAGACTCCAGTAGAGTGAGGGAGGTGGCCTGGGGGATGGGGCGTGGAGGAGGGAGAATTAATGAGGGAAACACGTCCACTGACATTGTGTACATATGTGAGAATACCTATGTCAATCTCAATATCCTGTAAGGGAAGGGAGCTGGGGAAAGTCTACAAATGCTATGTGCATGTGTGTCACCATCACTATAAACTACACTATGATGTGAGACTACAATGCACGAATAAAAGTATAAAAATATAAAAAAATAAAAATTGTATTCACAGAAAAGTCCGGGTATATTAATTTGTTAACATAATTTTAAAATAAGTACCTATTAGACAAGATTTATTCCTGTTTTATTCTTGTTATACCTAGTTTTACTGGGCTAGCATGATAAATTACTACTAATTAACAGCATGGTGCTAATGAATTCACACATATGTAAATATAAGTAGGTCTCCAATTTGGAAGTATTTTCTATTTTTATAAAATGGAATCATAGCCTAAATTGTTTTGTAACTTTTTTGTCACTTTAAACATCGTACTTACTTTCCCGTGCCTGCGTATGTAATCATTTTATAACTGTATAGATTTCTTTTAGATGTAAAAACTAAAGAAGCCCATTATATACATCTCTTTTATTTAATTTTTAACTGGAGGCTAAGCCATGGGTATTCTATCATTGAGCTATACCTTCATCCCTGCCTTATTTTTCTTTTGGAACAGGGTCTCCTTCAGTTGCTGATGACCTTGCTAAGTTGCTAAAGCTAATTTCCATCCTGCAATCCTCCTGTCTCAACTCCCAAGTTTTGGCATTATAGGGTTGCCTTACCAAGCCCACTTTTATATAAAACTTTTAAAATCTATAAACTTTTAAAAAAATGCACAAATAAAATGTGTATGCACAACTTTATCCACTAATTACACTATAATATTTTAAACATTTATATTTCTTTAAACTTCTTCATTTAGCTACTTAATTTCTATATTAGTTGATTTTAGTCAGTTATTCATAAATTACTTTTCTAATTACATTTATAAAGTTTTTCCCTTTTTATCGCATATAAATTGCTCATTTTTGCTGGGCGTGGTGGTGCAAACTTGTAATCCCAGTACTTGGGAGGCTGAGACAGGAGGATCTGGGTTCATAGCCAGCCTCAGCTATTTAGTAAGGCCATCCTCAACTTAGTGAGACCTTGTTTCAAAATAAGGAATAAAAAATAGAACTGGGGGTGTAGCTACGAGGTAGAATGCCCCTGAGTTCCATCCACAGTACTACAAGAAAAAAAAAATTCTCATTTTTTCCAATACTTAGAACATGTAACCATTTGTTGAAAAATCTGCTAAAGTCTAGAAGTTATAAACTACATTCAAATACTAATCTATTTATTAATTAAAATCTATTATCATTTTCCTATATATATAATTCATATAATTTTGCAGTTAAAATAATAGGACTTTTATTTGGAAGAATTAATAGAAACCAATAATCTTGATTTTAATATAATGAGATATTATATAAATTAATTTGTTTAAAGTTAAGATGGGAAGGGACAAATTCTAGAGTTTTCTCTGTGGCTAGATCAACTTTTTGAGATTTAGGAAGTAGCCTATGCTAAATTCTTAGAAAGTACTGATGTATCATGGATTATTTTGACAGAAACTTGACAGGTAATAATAAGGTCAGCAAAATCTCAGGCTGGTCTAATTAGAAGTTACTTTTTTTTCTTTTTTCTTTCAAAGAAAGTGCATTTTATAGTATCTGTCATATAGACAGTTTCTGGAATGTCTCTGGAACTAAATAATAGGAGCCATGTATGGTATAAATTACTGAAAAAAACAGCTTAAAGAGAAGCTTAACAGTGAGCATATTAAATCAGCCAGTCATGCCACCAATAAAAGAAAAATTAAAAAGGCACGGATTATGCTGAAAAGAACTTTGAAGATATATCTTGTCAGGTCTTACTTCCTATAATTAAGTGCTGACTGCACTGTCGTTTTGACTTATCATTAATAAGTGATTTTTCATTGTGGCCACCACAAGTAGTAAGAGTTTTCTGTGGCAATATTTCCACACACTTCTCACTAATGTCAAGCTACTACCCCGCTTCATGTTAGCATTGCAGAAGGAAGCAGGAAGATCCAGCTAGTTTTATTTTATACTATGCTAATACTGTCTTGACAAAAGACCTTTGAAATTCAAAGATAAAGGCTCTAAAAATATCAGAATACCATTAATTCTTAAGAAAAAAATTAATCATATATCACTTGTAATTTAAGGTGATATTAATCATAAAAAGGGAAAAAATCTCCTTTTCTGAAAAAGCAGAGAAGAGAGAAACCTGACTATTATAGATTAAATAAGGAAAATCTGTAGGTCCAGAATATCCAATATATATTTTTGTGGTACTAGGGATTGGATATGGGGTCATTCTAACTCTAAGCTACACCCCAGTTCATTGTATTTTTTATATTTAAAACAGTGTCTCACTATGTTGATGGGGCTGGCCTTGAACCTGTGATCCTACTGTCTCAGCCTCCCAAGTACTGGGATTACAAATTTGTGCCACCACTTCTAGCTCCCAAAATATTTCTTAAAGAAACAGATTGGGTACTTTTTACAAAGTAATAAATACATAAGAGAAGTTATTAAATAGATCTTTTTTTCACTGATGGATATTTATTCTTTAAATTTTACCACTTTCTCTGATCAAATTATGAATTTATCTCAAATTAATATATTTAAATATGTATTAGTTGATAAGTTAATAAAATGTATTGTCATGTGCTGATTATAAATTTGGTATTGTTTCTGTAACAAATGACAACAACCAGGGCTCATAAAAATCACAGATTTATTATCTAACATTTATGGATGTTAGAAATCCAAATTGAAGCCGGGCGTGGTGGTGCATGCTTGTAATCCCAGCATTTGAAATGCTGAGACCGGAGGATCTGGGTTTATAGCCAGCCTCATCTACTTAATGAGGCTCTTCACAACTTAGTGAGACCCTGTTTCAAATAAAGAATAAAAAATAGGGCTGGGGGTGTAGCTCAGTGGTAGAATGCCCCTGAGTTCAATTCCCAGTACTGCAAAAAAAATAAAGAAAAAAGAAATCCAAATTTAGTTTTATAGGGCTAAAATGAGTGTCAGGATCTGGTTCCTTCTTGAGGCACCCCAGGGAGTTTCCATTCAGTCTGTCTTCCAGCACTTGTGAACTGCCAGCTCTTACTCAGGATCCTTCTGCCTCTCCTTTATAAAGTTACTTAATTACACTGGGCATACCTGAAAACTCCAGACTAATCTCCCTATCTCAAAATCCTGAACTTAATGATAACTTCAAAGTCCCCCTGTCAAAGAAGATTCACAGATGTGGGGGATTGCAATGTGGTATTTGGGGGCTATTAAACAGTTTACCACATCTGCCATATGGTTTAGCATACTACAATGTTATTATTATTAGATATAAAAATAGAAAGAAACTAGGAAGAACATAAAATAAAGTACCAGCCCTGCTGCATATAAGTCTCATATGTATATTTCAAACTCATAACAAAGTTTCAAGCACATGAGAAAAGTAGATAACAATATAATATATAATATCACTAAAATCTTATTACAAGTAAAAGCACATGAAAATAAAATACATGAACTATTGTTAGAATGTGTGTGTGTGTGTGTGTGTATAAAGCACAAAATCTTTTAACACTTGAAACACAAAATATAGATCAGAAATTATTTGAAGCATGCTCTCAGGTTTCAAAAAATGTCATACCACATTATTAACATGTATCACATCATGAAAATTTCACACAAGTAGTATTATGGCATTGATTATAGTGTCTCTTTCCTAAGTATACACAGGAAGAAAAACTAATCACATGTTATTGCTTTGCAGTTCCACATATTGGTTCACTAGCAATGAGACAGAAAAAAATCATATAATCTTTCAAATTCTGTTCTGATTTGTAGATCCTGGGCTATACTATTTATTATAGTATCATTATTTATTATAGATTATACTTCCTTGTATAATAGATTATACTTCCTTTAAACCACATATGCACAAGCATGTACACACACACACACACACAGGGTATTACTGAATTGATTAAAATAAATAATTAAATGGCTTCTGAGATCAACTCTAATACTAAAAATCTTTCTCTCTCTCTCTCTCTCTCTCTCTCTCTCTCTCTCTCTCTCTCTCTCCCTCCCTCCCTCCCTCCCTCCCTCTCTCTCTCTCTCTCTCCCCCTTACCTGAATGTACATTCACACACATACACACACACACACACACACACACACACACACACACACACACAGGCATACACATATCCCAGTGTGTCAACCTTAATATGCCTAGTGTGCTCAATAGATGACTGAGAGTTAACAACATTTAATATTGTTTTAGAGAAATATATTGCCTCATAGCCCATATCATAAATCTTGATTAAATTTTCAATGTAAGGTATATTAATAATAATCCACAGTATGATTTCTGGATAACAGTGTAGGAAAAAACTATATTCAAAGGCAAGAGGGTTATTTTGTGACATTGTTTCATTCCTTGCTTCCAGTATGGGGCAAGGATTTTAAACTTGAACATATTACAACACTAAATTAGGATTGATTCTGAAGAAACAGCAACAAGGTTAATTTTTCAATTCTCTCTTGATATTGAGTTAATATTAAAATTCACCATCCAATATTCTCATTAAGCAATTGCTCAACTTCTCTGAGCTTTGTTTTACTAATCTTTAAAATGGAGACAAATCTTTGTCACATAGATGTATGAAATTGAATATAATATACATGGTATATAGTAAATATTTAATAAAATTAAATAAATCTTAACTTGGAGCAAAAAACTAGAATAATTCACTCTTTCTTCAGGTATTTCTACATAAGCTTAAGAAAACCATACTCCTTACTTCCAAGATCTCTTTTATATGCTTTTATCCAAATTTCACTGCATATTTGATAAACTATTTGAAATTCCATAAACATAGTAATCAAAAAGAGTTGTGCTAAAACCATCTTCAAGGATGTGGTAATCTATTCAATAATTATATTTTTCATGGGTCACAGCTAAGATTTTGAAGGCGTAAAAAGAATGTGTATCATAAATACAATTCTACTGAAAGCTATGCTGATATCTTCAGTCAGCCTCAGATCTGACCAACTCTAGAAGATATTATTTCTCTATTTCTTTTTTTCAGTTTGTTTGTTTGTTGCTCAGTTCTGGGGATCACAGGGCCTCAAGCATGCCAGGTAAATGCTTTATCACTGAGTTACACCCAGCCCTCTCTGATTTTTTTAAATCAGAAGTAAATCAATAATTTCCCTTCTGAGTCTTAAAACCACTTTTTCTCATATGGGCAAATTAATTATTACACTGTATTTTCTACTTTATATCCATGGGCACAACATTGTTATCAAAATATGACAGACACAAATGTTATATAAACTTGGGTCATTAAGAAAACACATTTATTAAACATATTCAAAACAAATGCTTGAGGTTTCATATATTGAAGCCTCATTTTAAAACAAAATTCTGTATAAATTGGCTTCCGTGAAATTGGAAATGCAACATTATAGGGTGTATGTGGAACTATAAATTGTTTCTCACTTTCTCTGCTTTAATTCACAAACTGTTCAAAATGTATGCTCAAGTATACTGATTCAAAAGAAATGTCAGATCCCCAGAACTGGGGTAGGGAAGTGGTGAAGCAATATGTCAATACATAGCGTGGCTCAGATAATTCAAATTATATGTAAAAATGTTCTCAAAAAATAGCAAGATCAAAATTTTGCATAAAATATGAGAACTCTAATAGGAAAATATTATAAAGTTCCACATCCAACATAAGAAAAATGATTAAGTATCAATGTAATTTAATATATATCTACTCTTGCAGACTATATAAAATATAGAATAGGATTTAAATAATTACTTAAAATAATGCATGTTTAACAGCAGTGCAAATATGGACATTTATATATGAAAGGAATGTACAAAAATTAAGAAAATTTAGAACTTAACATCCTTCTTTGACCCCAAAGTCCATGTCTAAGTGAAGAAACTATAGGTTAGAAAGTAGATTTTCCTTATCTTTATTTTATAAGAAGTATAGGATTTTACTTACAAAATTTAGGTGATTTTACTTACAAAATTATAAATAGAAAAATAGTATCTATATTTTACTTGGTAGTAGTCATTCTATCACGATGTTGCCATAACAGACTTTTTATAAGTTATGCAAGAATTATATTGCTGATTTGAGTGCTAAATAAGTGTGAGGCAAAATTCATTATACTGGTAATATTGCTTTATAGTATTGTACATTAAATTGAAAATTAACCATAAGATAAGAAATAAGAATTAACCATAAGATAAGAAAATTAACCATTAGATAAGAAAAGGAAGTTCAAAAGTTATAATGAATTGGTATGTTTAAGTCAACTTCTAATTTGCATGACTTATTTTAAAGTTATACTTTATAAGTTACCACTTAAAACATTATTAAACCATAATATAATAAATTAATACAGTTTAAAGCAGGAATAAATTTATTAATGGCAGTTTATTCATAGTGAATGGGGCTCAATTTAAATAGTGAATTACTTCTGAATGCTTTTTCTTGTTTACCACCATATCCATTTCTGTTTTAGATTATAAGACAAACCTCTATTTCTTAGTGATTTCTGTAATTATTTGTCATTTTATGAATATTTTAAGTCTAACCATGATTTTCTCTTTGACAACCAGCAAGAGTTTGAAATATAATTATATAATTTCTGAAGTTTTTATTTCCTTAGAAGAACCATACTTGTCAATGTCATATGTAACAAAAAACTTTTTCTTTTCTTTTTTTTTTTTTTAATGCGATACTGGGGATTGAACTCAGGGGCATTCTACCTCCAAGCTATACACACAGCCCTATTTTTTATTATTTATTTTGAAACAGGGTCTCACTAAGTTGCAGAGTGCCTCACTAGGTAGCTGAGGCTGGCTGCGAACCCGGATCCTCCGGTCTCAGCCTCCCGAATGCTGGGATTACAAGTGTGCACCACCATGCCCGGCAATACTTTTTCTTAAGACACAAATTCAGCATTTAGAAATAGAATACCAAATTTTCAATACTTGAGTTTTTCTCAGAAATTAACAATAACATAATGACTAATTTTTAAATCCTATTTTCTATCTGTGATTTTCACATTTAAATATATTTATATATTTCTGAGAAGGAATCGGCTATATGTTATGAATTTGTAATCATACTTTTGAGTTTTTAACCTAATTTGACATCTTTGTTTTGAAATAGGTGACCCTACTTCTTAGTAATAACAATTCCCTAATTGATGAATGTCTAGATTGTTCCAATATTTACAAATAAGATCTTAGTGAAGTCTTGTAAATATAACACATTGTGTTTGTGCAGTGTATCTCTGGGATAGAGTTCAAAAATCCAAAATATAAAAAATACATAATTTGCCTTAGCTTGATGAATTTACTTTTATAAATGTCATATCATTTTGCTTTACCATCATTAAAGTTCATTTAAGTACTTTTTCCTACAGGCTAGCCAACAAAATATGTTGTTAGAATTTTGGATTTTACCCATCTGATAGGCAAGAAATGATATCTCATTGTATTTTACTTTGGCTTTCTATTTTTATGCGCAAGTTTTAACTTCTATATAAAATACTACTGTTTTTACAAATTAAAATACTCAAAATTGAAAATATTTTGTGAAATATATTAAGAATATAACCTATGATATATACATGTTAAAGAAACATTGGGAATCTAACACAAGTTTATTTTAGGTCAGGTTTGGATTGCTAAAATAATGTTATATAACAAAATAAGGTAGCTATGATAATATTTCAATTTCATTCAAACGTCACAGAAACTATGTAAAAGAAATAATCCATGCATTGATTAACAATAATTATTGTAAATACAAAGTATATCCTACAAGTTGTATGAAATACTAAAATGTCTTTAGGAAAAAGAGAAGCCTATAATGATCTTGAATTGCATAGGCTCCCCCCACCCATGGCATATATAGATTTTATAAAATACAGAATCAAGGATATTGGACTTCACAACTCAAGATCAGAGGCAGTTTAAAAAAAAAAAACAATGTCCTTCTCTAATAAGACCAAGGATGATAAATTCTGGCTATTATTCTTGAAATATTTTATTTTTTCTATATTCCTTAGTAGTGTTCTCTCTATATCTTAATACCTTGTTTAGATTGAATAGAGTACAGGAATTAAATAATCCTAAAATTTTTATTAATCTGGCATAGACAATTGCTGTCCTCCTTAATAAGAATTATATTTTCTTGGAAGAGAAATAGTAAAGAAAGAATTGTGGGAAATGATTCCTGTCCATTAATTCTTAGTAATTTCTTTCCTTTCAGCACCTTCTCTGATAGGTATGGTAAGGAAGGACTGGGCATCTCAAAACAGCATTGCCCTATCATGGCAAGCACCTGCTTTTTCCAATGGAGCCATTCTGGACTACGAGATCAAGTACTATGAGAAAGTAGGTCTTATTTGGAGCTTCCTAACAAACTATATATACATATATGTATATCCATAAATGTATATGTCAAGCATATTGTTATACTTTATTACTTTAAACCCTATTTTTTTGCCTAACCTCCTATTTATCATTTCTTTGAATCCTCTCTAACTTACTACCATGACTATAATTTCTTAATCAATCATGTTTTATGTGAGATTAAAGTTGAAGATGCCATATGTTCCTTTCTGTATGATCTTCTCTATAGAGTCTTACAATATTATAAGCAGCAGTTAACTCCTCCGGCTTACATCTTGGTTGCTATAAGATTGTTTCTAAAATTCACTAGAAAAGAAATAGTCAAAATGAATTACTATAACCTAAAACAAGTATATAACACGTATCCTTTGTCAATGAGTTTAAAGTTTCCTCTCCACAGCAATTTGGAAAGGATATCTTAAGGGATAAGTGAAAATTGCTAATGAAATAAATATTTTCTCAGGATTCAGGTCAGATATTTAATGTTATAAGAAGCTAGCAATATAAATTTGGTTGACCTATCAATTATTAATGCTAATTTCCACTTTTGTCACTTAAAAGTATTCTCAATTATTTTAATTCCCCAAATTATTTACTTCCTTAATTATATTGTACTCATATGTTTCATTATGATTTTTCCCTCATAACTCACACTATTATGACATTCTGGGTCTTAATATCATAGCAGATCACATAATCAATTTTAAAATGTCTCATTGCATCAATATTACTTTTAAAATATTGACAAAGCAATATTAAAATTTTAAAAATTAATGTATACGTCATATAATTTCTAGTGGTTTACTATAAGAAGGAAAAATTCCTTTAACTTACAGAGGAGTATAGGGAAGTTTATACTTTCCCTCTGAAGTTTTGATATTTGAGCCTGTAAAATAAATTGCCAATAGGTTACCAGGAGAAAAGAAATCTATGTTTATTAAGATGCATGTGTGTGCAGGAGCCATATGTAGTATATGAAATTAAAGAAGGACCAGATGACTGAGACTTAAATACTCTCTTCATCGGTGTAGAAGTAAAAGATGCAGAAAATTCCAGAGACGTAGGAAATTCTTTTTATAGGAAAGATGGATCTGAATAACAGAGGAAAGCCTGGAGCAAAGTGTCTCTGGATTCTACATGTGGGGCTAAATTTCAGTCTCTTCCTCTGTGGTAGGAGTTAAATTCTCCTTGGCTAATGAACTTTCAATAGGTGATTAGCAGATTCCATCTTTAGGTGATTAGCAGATTCCATCTTTAGGTGATTAGCAGATTCCATCTTTAGGTGATTAGCAGATTCCATCTTTAGGTGGATCATGAGTCTTCAGAGAAACCCTTCCTGTGTTTGCTATTTCTCAAGTGTTCTCAGTTTGAAGTCCAAAGCAGCAAAACGGTGGTATTATTTTCTGATCCCCAAAAGAAGCATCATGAATTATTTTAGGTTTCCTATAAAGAAATATAAGGCAAGGTGAGACATGGAACCATCCTTTCATTCTACTATTTCTGAGTAAATGTATTTGACTGAACGGGGAGGCCACTTTGTAGTAAGGTTGAATCCATTTTCGGCACTCTAGTAATTTCAGCATCACATAGTTAATGTAAGTGACATTATCATTAGCTGACATAGATAAATCCATAATTTAAGTAAAGAAGAATTTACTTAGTTTAAATTGGATTGCACATGTGCTCAGAAATCATTGTGGCTAACCTTTCAAATATTACAGCTAATACCATGGGCCTGTGATGGAAGAGACAGGGTTGGTAATGCCCAAAGTTGGTGCTGTGGTGGGGTGGGGAGGGTCATTCTTCCTGTTGCCTTGATCACTAGCCTCTGGCTTTATTCACTGGCTAAATTACTAATTTGTAATAAAAAGTCACTGGCTTGGCCACCCTTATGGTAGAGAATAAAATGTTTTTTATATTCTACCATGTGACTAGGATGAGAATATCTCAGATCCTTAAGTTTTTTCCTTACTCTTAATTGTAAATTTTTATTTTAATCATATTTTCTAGAATTTTACTATATGCATTTAAAAGAATCCACAGAGCGCTTTGAAGCTTTGCTGCTTAGATATTTCTTCCATTGGATATCCCATTTAATAATTCTTAAATTCTACCTCTGTATATCAGTGGGTATGGACATAATTCAGGCAATAATTTTCTTTTCTATTGTTTCCAATACCTTCTTCCTCATTTTCATCTACCACTTCATTAGAATTGTCTTATTTCCTATAGTTCTGCCAATATTCTGATCAAAACCATTAATCTCTAAGAAATTTCAAACTTTCCCTCTTCTTATCTTCTGAGCTTTCACCAGAATTACCCTTAATGCTCTGTTTACAGCAATCTTTTTTTTCCCCCAGTACTGGGAGTTAAACCCGGGGCATTCTACCTTCGAGCTATACCCTTAGTCCTATTTTTTATTATTTATTTTGTAACAGTGTCTCACTAAGTTGTGGAGGGCCACACTAAGTAGCTGAAGCTGGCCAGGAACCTACGATTCTCCTGTCTCAGTCTCCCAAGTACTGGCATTACAAGCTTGCACCACCATGCCCGGCTCACGTCTAGGCTTTTTCCAGCCTGATCCTTCAAACTCTACCCATTACTCAATTCCACAAACACTTCTACATTTCCAAATATTTGTTGTAACAACAACTCCACTCTTGGAACTAATTTTCTATCTCATTTCATTTTGTGCAACTGTAACAGAATACCTGAAACGGGGCTTATTATTAAAAAGAGGAATTTATTTTTCACAGTTCTGAAGACTAGGAGGTCCAAAATCAAGGTACTAGCAGTTTCAGTGTCTGATGAGGGCCCAGTCTCTACTTTCAAGATGGCACTTTGAATGCTACACCCTCTCAGTGGGAGGAAAGGCTGCTTTTCAAATGTCAGAGAAAGAGAGGGACAAAGAAAGGACAAAACGGGACTGAACTTTCCCATTTGTAGTATCACTGATCACATCCATAGGTATGTAACCCTCATAGTCTAATATCATCTTAAGGGTCCCACTTCTTAATACTGTTATAATGGCAATTAAAAACACAGGTTTTGTAAGGAATAGATATTCAAAATACGGCACCTTTCCCGTACCTCTACTCCTCCCTTCTCTCTTTACCTGTTTTGTTCACATTATTAACTGATCTTCCCCTCTTTATCTCTTTATTTCTTTTTCTTTCCTCTTTTCCTTTTCTGTTTTTCTAACCAAGATACTCTTCTTTCTCTTGTTTTATTGTTCTTTCATATACTTTTATTGTAGTCAGGCTTCTATAATAAAATATCATAAACTATGCAGCTTATGAACAAAAAAATTTTACTTGGCACAGTTTTGGAGACTGGTAAGTCCAACATCATGAGGCTGGCAGGTTCAATGTCTAGTCTCACTTCCTGATTCGTAGATGCCTGTCTCTTCACTGTATCTTCACATAGCAGAAAGTCAGGGTAGCTTTCTGGGATTTCTTTTATTAGGGCACTGATTCTGTTCACAAGAGCTCTAACCCCAGACCTGGTAACCTCTGAAAGATTCCACATCCTAATATTATATCTTTAATTATTATTTTAGCCTATAGCATTCATTTTTATCAACATTAGTC
Organism: Graphiurus murinus; assembly: GCA_004027655.1. Classification (NCBI taxonomy): domain Eukaryota; kingdom Metazoa; phylum Chordata; class Mammalia; order Rodentia; family Gliridae; genus Graphiurus; species Graphiurus murinus. Next base: position 25,391 of record PVLC010005354.1, on the reverse strand, counting down.
TTGATTCGTTATTTATGTGTGTATCAGACTCTGCCACTAGTTAAGAATTCCTCTGAATCACATTCTAGACGAATTAGTAAAATGCTCTCAATTGTTCAGGTCTCATTGGTGTGAAATTGAGAAGCCACTCAGTCATTGTAAAATTGTGTTTAACAATTAAAAAATAAAGAAAAAGAAAGAAAGCTTCCATGGCTTTCTGATTCTACATGTTTATAAGAAAGATGCATGCAGATGTCTATCAACTGAAAGAGCATTCTGTTAATAATTAGAAAATGAGACCTGTGTGCATGTATGTCTCTTCCAGTTTTTACCTCACAACAATGTATGAATACAATGCACCAATTTTAAAAAATGGAGTTTTTCAACAAAAAAATATATTTAGAACATGAGCTTACAAACACAGAGATTTCTTCTGTCCACTGTCATACACCCAGCATTCAGAAAAGCACACAGCCATAAGTCATGTACAACAATTATTGACCATTTATATGCCAGATACCTTTAAGTGTTTTGCATGTACCAAATAACCCAAATTGCAACCACTTAAGAAAAATCCAGTTACTCTTCCCATTCTACAGATGAGGAGCTAAGGCACAAGAAGTCTATGTAACTTCACCAAAATCACATAGCCAATAAGTGTTGTTATAGCCATGATACCTCGCATCACAATGGATGTCTCAGAAAAGTCAGGGCTTTCTGCTGATGCTTATTTTCTAGCTTCCCTGAGGCCAAACACTTCATTACTCTCCAATGCCCTTTTGCATCTGTAAAATGGCAGCAATAAAACATACCCATCTCACCAGGGTGTTGTACAGCTCCACTAATTACCAACTGGTAGCTCATTTTGCAAACATGAATCTCCCACAACAGTTCATTATTCTTCCATTCAGTATGACTGGTAACTCCTTTTCCTTAAAGTACCCTTGTTAATTTTTACCACAATCAGCAGTTTTTTAGAATTTGTTTAGGAAAACTCATCATTACAAAAGAAACATTTCTCATGTTCAGGCAGTTAATAATTATCTACATAAAATAATGAATTAATATAACTTGTTCTCATTTCACCTACTCCACAGATTCTAGAAATGACTTTCTATGAGCTTTAATTAAAAATATATAATTTCATGACACTGAGAACAGTATATTATTAAAAGGTGAGGAGATTTGTGAAAAGGTTTTTATTATGGGAAATATTTTTTATCACCAATCAGGGATGATTTAAAGTAGCCTCTTTTGAGAGAAGGTTGAAGTCTTGGTGTCCTTTCTGAAAGTCACCTACTCCTCAAGATCACACTTAACACAATGTCTATTTCATAATTCCTTCCCTTCTTATTCTACTTTCTCAAGATAGTTTTTTTCATAGATAAAAATTCAATAAATATGCCTCATTTTTCTAAGCATATTTAATCAGTGACTATACATCTCTGAATAAAAATAAATGAAAGCAAATAAAGCAATAGTCAACATAAGAAATAAAAATATCCTTCATTCTGAAATGATGGTCTATATACATTCCTTGCTTTCTTTTGTTATACTGCCTTCACTTAGGCATAGTCCCAAGCACAGAAGAGAATTTTCACTTCTAGGCATGCAACTCTCCCTCCATCTTTATTTAGCTACAGAAACATATATCCTTCATTCTCTGCATTTTCCTTCCCCTATAATCATCTAACTCATACATTTTGTAAATCTTAATGTAAAATTGCATTTAAGCTTGAATGTGGTTATTATATAAGGATCTAAGAGAAGTGCGATTAAGAAAAATACACATAGACTATCTGCATCACATAGGGATCTTTATGAAATGCAGATTATAAGTCGATTGGGCAGTTGAGCTTGGGGTGGTAGAATGAGATTTTGTGTTTCTAACCAGCTATTTGCTGGTTGTCAGCACTACTGGTCAATGGAAGTCATTTGAGGTGCATGTCTCTAGAGACCCTGCCTCTCCATTGACACACTGAATCAGGTGTAGACGAAAGAAAACGAATCACAACTCTTTAAACATACATGTAAACATATGTGTGCCCAGGCTATATCTTTATCACTGGTTAAGCCCTCTGCAGATTTATGTGATTTGCATATCAGAATCAATACATACACAAAGTAATTTTAATCTAAAGAAAATGCAGTAAAGTACCAACTCAGTTTCTTATACAATTAAATATTGCTAATAGAATCAGCAAATCCTTGAGAGACAGTATATGAAGTTTTGTATTCCTTTTTTTTTTCCCTAGCATTCTTATTTGCTGCAATGTCCACTGCAGAGAAATTGGATATGAGCATTTGGTACTAATTAAAACAACATTACCTGAAAGAAAATGGGCAGTGAGGGAATTGACTGATATGAACACTCATTATGGAGATTTCATACCCAATTTCCATGTCGTGCAGCAAGTATCACACCCTCTGTGGACACTTTTCTGGCATAGTGAGACCAGGGAATCCCTATGGTGCCTGGGGCACTCTGGCTGGGTCACTGCCAGTCCTGCATCCAGAGCAGCATCTGTATGGTATGAACATATCAAAATAGAAAGAAATTTAAATGATGTTTACACCATTGTATCAAGGATAGAGTCTGCACAGGCATGAATATTACAAATATCCAGTAATTACTCTAGCTCTGAATTGTCTCCAATTTCATAAAAGATATATGATCTTTATTGGATTTGAAGAATGTTTAAAATTATACAAGCTGCTTTTAGTATGTAAAGGATTTGGTATATCTGAGTAAGGAAAAAACAAAGCTGGTAAAACTAAACCCTCTGAATAAATTTAATTAAAAACTTTCAAATATATTGTAGGGAAATGAAATATCTTTTTCCCCCCATGGCTAGGCTCATAACAAAAGACAAATTAATGTGAGGAAAGCATACCAAATCATTTAATGCAAGTTTTACATCCATGGGAGCTTCAGATACAAAGACCCAAAGAAAAAAGGAGCCCTCCATATTTTTATCTAGGTTTGATGAAGAGCAAACAGTAATGCAGAAATATGGTTGGACAAATGTGCTAATAAACTGGGGAGAACTTAGCAAGCTCTGCTTGCTCAAATTCTGCTTTGTGTCTTCAGAGATAAAAATGCACCTTTCTTCTGAGTTTAGTGAGGGCACTTCTCAAATGAGAGTCACATGACCTGCTTCAAGGAAGAAGAGCAGAAGGTCAGAGACTGACCTTCCAACTTCTGTTGTTTATTCAAATTCCAAGATGTCATATTTTAGAATAGCATGCCCTGAGCCCCTTCATTATAAAAATTTGTGACTGAAATAAAGGTTATAAACATAATGAATACCAAAAGCTTATGTTCTGGTTTCTAAGAACAATAGCACAATTCCCTGTCTAAACATCACCCTGGTTTCTAAGAACAATAGCAAAATATACCTTGTTCTTGTGTATAACTAGGTAAGCTTATACATTAATCACACTTCTGCTAACTTGCTATATTCAATCAGCTATAAACTCCACATTTAATTCCATTTCACAGTCTAACTTGTTAATCAACTGCTCCGTATTCCTAGACATGCATTTCTTAAATCGCTTTCTCATCACTTTCTTGAATTTCATGTTGTTACTTTTATTTGATGAAGTTAAAATAAATAAATTAAGTTGTTTTCCAAATCTGAAATTCTGTGATTGCAGAATCTAATTATTTTTGTTTTGTATTGCTTTGCTTTGCAAGGTGATAGGAAATAAGTAAGAGTAAGGAAAGAAGGCAAGATTTGATGTTTTAATGAAAATATGAAACATAAAAAAATGTCTAATCTACAGAGAAGTACATAGGAACATAAAGATGAAAGAGAAATCCAATTTCCTCAGCAATCTGGAAATACCTAGTAAAATTTTACCACAAAGTTTTGCATTTCTAAGAAAAGAGGAAAATATCAGGCTATTCTAAAATGGCGAATTACATAAATTTCCACCTCATCTTAAAGAATTCTTATTGTTTGGAGAGAAGAAAGTAATGCAATATAACAAATAGTTTGCGGGAAAAAGGTTATGTTGTCTGCAATATTAATTATCAGAGGGTCACAATGCCCTTTTAAGTGGCAGTAGATAGTGGGGAGAATAAAAGAAAATGTTTAGGGTAAAGTATTTGAGCTAATGCACATCAAGAGTCAGCTTTGGCGTGGAGTATGCGAAATTAGCATTTTGCTATTATATATTCATTAGAAAAGATGCAAATTCAAACTTCAAATTCTCTAAATTTCTAGTCTACTCTGGTGAAAAACAAACAAGCCACAACTTTTTTTTTACTATAAAATTTTTATGAATTCAAATTATTAGTAGCCTTCAAAAAACTATCTTCCAAGAACGGAAAATGTGCATATAACACGGTTACTTTTGAAAGTCAAATATGCAAAACAAGCACCTAACATTCTATCCTAAAAATGATGAAAGAGTAAATAATACATACAGTACCCAAAAGTACATCTTCTGATCTATTTGTTAAATTTTCAGATATAAATTTCATGATAAGAGTAGCAACTAAATTATGTTATTTAACCCTTAGCAAGTTTCTCCTTCTTTTGGAGTCTCCCTAAAGTGTTGACTCAGCCATTGTATTGAGTGAAAAGGAAGATTTTCTCATTTCAACCACAATTAAAAACACAACATATACATACATACATATATATATATATGTATATATATATATATATACATATATATATATATATTTTTTTTTTTTTTAGGTACTGGAGATTGAACCTAGGAGCATTCTACCTCTGGGCTACACTCCTAGTCCTATTTTTATCCTTTATTTTCAAAGGGTCTCACTAAGTTGTGGAAGATGTCACTAAGTAGCTGAGGCTGGCCATGAACCCGGACTACAAGCGTGTGCCACCACAACTGGCTCAAAAACACAATTATATTTTCGTGTATTCTAAACAATTACAATTTGGGGCCAGAATTCACACATATATAAATTTATAAATTTAGTTTTAAGAATACCAATGCATAATTTTACTTCTTTTGATTCTCTGTTGCTATTCTCCTTAGTCACTCAATAAGTCTATAAATTAAAAAAAAAGTGCATTTATTTCTTCTGAGGATTTTGAACCTATGATTGTATGAAAAATTATGTGAACTTTAAGAGATTTCTTGAAAAAGATGAGGTGGCTGTTTACAATGTCATATTGCATGTCTCCATTTTTCTTTGGTAATTTTTTTGGAAATCCTAATAGGGGAAATATAGTTCATACAGAGAGTAAAGCAAAGTAGCCACTTTCCTTGGTAGCCAATCAGAAATTTAGTTCAACTCCCTCCCTCCAAATGTCCCTTTCCAACAAAAGCATTTTGAAAGGTGTGTACATATGTTTAAATTGTCTATTGTAAAGCACAATTTATAATATGCTCCATAACTTTGAAAATATTATAATGTCAGGAAGAAAATGCAACCTTTTAATTAAAATTTCTCTTAAGAAATATATATGCAACCTTTTGCCTCTGCTTTCTGACTCAATTTGCAGATTTTACCTGCCAAAGGAGAAGTTTAATTTCCAAGATTTGCAGAATATCCATAGTACAGAAAGTTACCTTGTTGGAGCAGAGGAACCTTTGTTTACTACAAGACCAAGATCTTATTTTGTTGGATAAATTAAAAATATAATAAAAATGAGGCATTAGCTAAAATGTTTGCATATTTCCAATCATAGAAACTACATTTCTGATCTTGAATGAAGATAGATAACTAACTCTTGGAGCAAATACTTAAATTGAATTGTGACAAAGACAAAAATAATCATAATGTTTACCAAGTACATTTCACCAGTATTAACTCATTTTAAGACAAGTTAATTAGCTGCTAGCTAATTGAGAAACTTACTTCGTGACCACCAATTAGCAGCTTAATAAGAAACTATAATAAAAATATATTTAGATATTGATGGGACATTTAAAGTGACTGGACTAATTGCTTATTTCATTTTTCATCTGTACATCATTTAATCTTGGTGGATTTTTAATCAATTCACATTGATATTTATGAAATCAAGTATCTAACACATAAGAATAAAATGCAATATAAGTTAAACTAATAAATTAACTGAAGTAAAACTTAACTGGATCATTCTATCATCTCTAACTAGTTGCAAACCTTGGACAAAACTTCAAACTTCCTTTTGCTTCAATTTGTGCTATGCTAGTTGAAAATAGTCTTATCACACATTATTTTTAAGCTCCTTTTCAACTCTTTGAGAATCAAAAGAAGTGATTATCCAACAATAGGATATTTTGACAGAACTTGGCTAGAACTGAAGCTTTAATACTAGTTAACTATGTAATTACAGGCAACTAGTTTTATTTTCCTAAATTTTAATCTTCTCATCTATTAGGAGAGAGTGGATAAAAATTACATAAACTATGATGAGGCATAAGCTAAATTAAACTTTCAAATGTGAATCATTTCACTTGCTGCATGTAATATGTGGTAAGCATTTAATACATGTAATCTCCTAAAGTTATATTAGCATGAATATGAATACCAGCTTTGATTTTAATGTAGTTTCAACACTCACACAGAGAGTTGTTTTAATTTTTGTCACCCAAATAGAATGGCATCTTACCTAACCTGCAGGCATGATTATAAAAAAGAATTATTGATATCATATTGATTATGTAGTAATAAACCAAATAGGTTTAAGGAGTCACTTATATTTAAACTTCAGAGCAGAACCAATAACTACATTTAAAACTACCACCCACATCAATATTAACCAATTCATAGCATCCCATAATGCCATTGTGTTGTCACTGAAGTTTTAGTATAAATATAACATTATAACTCAAAATCACATAATAAATTTGTTAAAGTATGAATTTATAAATTTTATGAACTGTAAAATATTTGAAATTTAAATAAGAGACAGAAAAATATCTTTATTCATTATATATATGCAAATTTACAATAATGTGACCATAATAAATATGCTTTCCAAGTATGTATGAGATATACTGATGATAGCAGAGACTGTATTTTGCTTTTTTGGAATTATCATTCTTCTTTATAAGTTTTTCATATAGGAGAACAGTTAATGAGGTGTGATGTTATATTTATTTGGAAAATTTTATTGTTAAATTATTACTTTAAACTTGGGTTAAATTACCCTAATGTGTCTACTTTTTAGTCTCTGCCTTCATGCTTTTCCTTCTTATTCCTTTTCCTTCATACTCCTTCGGAGCTAGAGGATACTATGCAGAAGACACTTGATAGCCAGACATTGTCTTCCCTCACTTACCACTTTGCAATAGGGTCTTTGATCCCTATTATAATTCATAGAAATGGAGATATATAGAAAACATATATATATGTTATATATAGAAACATATATATATATATGTTATATATAGAAACATATATATATAACATATATATATGGGTCTAGCTTCTCTCTCTCTCTCTCTCTCTCTCTCTCTCTCTATATATATATATATATATATATATATATATATATATATATATATGCTAGACCCACAGTAATTGAGCTTAACCCAGAATAATAGTGTGTGATATTGACTAAGACCACAGTATAGGCACCTGGATATAAAGCTAGTGGTCTTCTAATGTTCCCCTATCAATTAGAAAATGTAGTTTAGTAGGTTGCCCTTACAGGAAAAGGTACTGAATATTAACCTCATTTACAGATTAACTCTATTAGTTTTCCATTGCTACATAGCTAATTATGCCAAAACTTAGTTGCTTAAAATAACATTCATATACAATCTCACAAAGTATCTGAGGATAACGAATCCAGGAGTAGCTTAGCTAGATAGTTGTGTGTTTTTTGTTTGGTGTGTGTGTGTGTGTGTGTGTGTGTGTGTGTGTGTGTGTGTGTGTGATTAGAGATTAAACCTAGGGATTCTCTACCTATGACTTATATCCCCAACCCTTTTTTTAAATTAATTAATTTATTTATTTATTTTATTTTGAAACAATATCTCTGCTAGGTTACAGGATAACTATGGCATCAACCCTATGATCCTCTTGACTCAGCCTCTCACATCCTGGGATTACAGATAACTGCACTTGGCTAACTAGATAGTTCTGACTCAAGGTCTCCTGTGGGGTTTCAGTCAAGCTGTGGGGTTATAGTCAAGCTATAATTTCTATGAATTATAATAGGGATCAAAGATCCTATTGCAAGTTTAAGCTGTAGTCAGCTTAAATTTCAAAGGCTGAAAAATATTTTCCAAACTCACTCAGCGACTATAGGCAAGAAATTTCTTCAATAAGTCAAGTGGGCCTAATATCTGAGAACATATATAAAAGACCACAGCTGTAGTACATTTTATAATGTAATCTTAGAAGTTACCATTACTTAAGTCAGATTCTGTTGTTCCTTGGTATAATGAGAGAGGGGACTACATATTGGTGTGAATACCAGAAAATGGGATCACTGAGGTCAGTCTGGCTCCCACATTAGGTTTATGAGCAGAATCCCTGGTGCTGTGGTTTGGCTTAAACAGAAAACTCATCAAGAAGGACATGTTATATATCTATTCTGAGATGCTCATGATTTCTAAAAAAAAAAATAAATAAACTCAAGGTAGTTCAGTGATAGGGTCATTTCATTTTTTAATTACCCTGGAAGATTGAACTAAGTTATCTAAAATTCATCATATCAACTTTGACTTCAATATAATAGATCTCTTGATTTCCAAATGATTGTGTCATGTCATTTAAATAGCCAATGTAGGTTTTTCTTCTCTAAAAGAAAAATTAAAACAACATGGCTAAGTTTTCAAGTAAGCCCCTCCATACGTGTGACTAGTTATAAAAGTTAAACAGAACAACTAATGTCTTTGGTCTCATATTGCGTTCTAATGATTTATGTCACTTTTATTGTTGCAAGACCTTAATTTTTAATAGATACAAGGTATCCCATGAAAGCAAAATTATCTGGTTTCACACAAAGATACAATTAACTTTTTAACAATAGGAGTCTTTTCTCCCAAATTATTTATAAATAGCAAACATATAGAAGAGTAAATAATGTTATATAAATATGAAAAGTTGAATTTATTTAAGAAATCCTAAACTTGATTATTTGAACTTTTCCAAAATCAATATTAATTATAGTATCAAAGAAAACTAAGCACTGTGCCACATAGTTGTATAAGGAGATATGGGCAGATTAATAGATCAACTAATAGTATGGCAAAAACCAAAAATAGCAGGAATCTGTGTGTGTATATGTATGTATGTGTGTGCGTGTTTGTGTGTGTGTGTGTTTGTGTGTGTGTGTGTGTGTGTGTGTGAGAGAGAGAGAGAGAGAGAGAGAGAGAAAGAAAGAAATTTTAATCCTTAATATAATCCAGATATGGTGGCACAAGCCTGTAATCCCAGTATTTGGGAGGCTGAGACAGAAAGATCACAGGTCGGAGGCCACCCTCAGCAACTTAGCAAGACCCACAGAACTGGAGTGTAGCTCAGAGGAAGAACACCCCTGGGTTTAATCCACAGTACCACGATAAGTAAATGAATAAACAAATCCTTGATATGTATTTTTAGTTCAAGTTTTTCTTTTAAAAATAATGGTAGAATTAATGTTGAGTTTTGAAATAGGAAATTAAGTCAAGAAAAGTCATTTCCCATGAAATTTCTACCTATATTTGTACTACTCAATATATTCAAATGAATGTCTTAATAAAAGGATTGCTGAACACTGAGAAATTTCCCTGCTACCACCAGTTCTCTGAACTCTGTGATGTTTGGCTCTTCTCTAATTGTTAATCAGTACCTCACTTTAAAAAAGGAAGTTTCTTTTAGAAAATGACTGACTGTCCTAATTTAGAGACGTACATAACATCCTCAAGAAATGCATTACAACTTCAAAATTTAGGGAAGAAAATAATTACTACAAAAGCACTCTGGGAGTTAAACTATTACAGCAAAGCTTTTCTAGCTTATTCCCGCATAGTAAGTGATGTGTAGTAAGTTGCTTCATTTCCCGGCTCTGCTATTATTATCCTCATTCCTCAGGGGGGGACTTAAGTGTCTTAGATTCTCAAATGAGGGGGAGAAAAACCCAAGTCTGTATTCTGATTCAAATTAAGAGAAATAATTATGAGGCTTCTTTGACCAAATAAAATTTTTGTCTTGATGAGGGAAGCAAGGCCCCTTGCAACAGCCATTATTAATGACACTGATATAATTACGATTTGACAAAAGGAAATCTGCCCAGAAAAATCAATTATAAACCACCAAATGTTCCTTGGACTTTTCGAGAGGTTCTATGATTATTGTCCCTCATGACCTCTCCATTAAGAGACTGGTTGGCTGGACTCCTAATGGTTTCCTTCAATTATTTAGAGGGGATTTCTAAACTTTTGTATTTCATATTAAAATGGCCTATAGAGCAATTCCTGGGTATCTTTTTTCTTGCAGAATTGAAGAATCACTCTGGGGAAAACAAGGTGTTCTAGATGGCTCTGCTTGAAAAAGTAGCACGGAAGCCGGGCGTGGTGGCGCACGCTTGTAATCCCAGCATTCGGGAGGCTGAGACCGGAGGATCCTGGTTCGCGGCCAGCCTCAGCTACCTAGTGAGGCACTCTGCAACTTAGTGAGACTCGGTTTCAAAATAAAGAATAAAAAAATAGGGCTGGGGGTATAGCTCGGAGGTATAATGCCCCTGAGTTCAATCCACAGTACCGCAAAAAAAAAAAAAAAAAAAAAAAGAAAAAGTAGCACAGAATCCTCTGTCATTAGAGCTGTTTGTATGAAGCAAACAGTATATGGTAACTTCACTACAACTGAAAAAAAAACAGAAAATACTAATTAAAATGGTCATTAGGAGTAGGTCTCTAATGGAAAGCTTGAGCAGCTGCATTTGTCAACTTCTCTAAGTTGTGACACCCCAGTCCTCTTAACATTAGTCGATGAGTGTCCTATTATACTCATACAATATTAATTAGTCCCCAGATGTGAGTGGTATTTTATAATTCTATCTTATCTATTCCTTTGGCACCTTGAAACTGGTAAATTTTTCTAAAAGGAGATATAGCTGAAGGCAAAATTTGAAATGCAGAAAGTCTCCCAGGCAAAATCCATGTTGAGGTGAGGTTGTGAATTTGTGAAGAGATCAGCATATCTAAACTACAACTATTCACCAACCTCACCCTATATATTCTTTGATTTAAAATCCATGCTAGGCTTTTGACAAACTTAGTAGATAGGATGTGTTTTTCCTGGTTTTATTAGAAGAATATTTATTAGAATTCCTTGTTAAGGAATTTGTCATTGAAATAAATGAAATCCAGAATTTGTAGGAGATTCATTTAAGGAATTTATTTGAGGCAGATCACAAAATGGTCATCAAATCACATTAATGTACAGAATCTGATTTCTATTCCTTTGTTAAATTAGATGATCAAGAACAGTGTTTGCAACATACTACTTGTGTTGCTTGAAAAAAATATTCCAGTGCATGGAAATTCAAAAATTTACTTATATTCTGCTTTTTGAAATATTGGTTGAAGTTATTTTCTGCCGATCCATTCAATAATCTTTATTTTTTAAAGCATTTCAATTTTTCCACTTGAGTTTTATGCAAGTAAAAATACACTTTTAAACTTTATAGTTACACAGCTTGTTTTAAAAAATACAATTATGTTTCTCAATTTTGCCTAATTGCTAGAAATTTTTAAAGCTTTCCCCAAATATTATCTGTGGAATAGAGAAATCTAAAATAGCTACTGCTTTTTATTGATACAAATGAACACTTTATTTTATATTAATAGTTGTTTTAATAGAAAACAAAACTAAGGAACAAAGGAAGGCACTGAGAGAAGAAACTAAAGTGTAGTAAATGTCCAGTGTATACCAGCTTTTGACCTACATATTTTTGCTACTGATCTGACAGCAAATCTAGAATCCTTTCCCTCATGTGCTCTCTTGAAAATTAAATCCAGATTCATTTGCAATATTATATTAAAATTTAGAGTGAAGTGTATTTCTATAATAAAAATCCTTTGTGGATAAAACTGTAAATAATTAAAGAAATGAAACATTTTCATTTTTGGCTTAGGTACTAACCCAGGATGATGAGGTATTTAATATTGAAAACTGTAGCAAAATATAAGAGGAAGGGACACAAGTGTGAAAAAGCCAAGACAGAAAGCAATTTGGCAAGTTTAAGAAAAAGGCAGTGTACTTCGGCATGAGTAGAGGAAGGAAGGAATCAGAGATGAGGTTGGCAAGGTGGACAGAAGAGACACAGGTACACCATTCTCCTCTCATTAGACAAATATTTATGCACATCTACATGTTAGTGTGTTAACACTATAGATTTATGTAAAAATTTTTAAGCAGTATTTTATTATAGTTGGTTAAATGCTTAGGATATAATTAATTCACTGAAAATGACTTGTCTTCCATAATTACCGAATACCTTCGGGTCTTTCATTAATGTCATTTTGTTTTTTATTTCATTGATGCCCTTTTACCTTTTGGCTATTTTATCCATTTTGTCACTCAGTAAAATAACAATTTTATACTCCCATTCACTTATTTTGCCTCTTAAATCTTTAGAGCAAAATATTTATTTATTGAAAAAAATTCATACTTTTTTGGTACATTATGGTTCCATATCATAATGTAATCCACGATGATAGTGATGTACATGCACACAGCACTTGGTGGGCTTTTCCTCAGCTCACTCCCCACTTACTCCCTTCCCCATGCAGGATACTGAGATTGACATTGGTATTCTCAAATGTGTATATTCCTTCATTGATCCTCCCTCTCCCTCCTCCTCTCTGATACCACCTCCCTAGCTCCACTGGAGTTCCTCCTCCATTATCTGAAGTCCCTCTGATATCCCAATTAGCTTCCAAATATGAGAGCAAACATAGGAATCTATAAATGTCTTTAAAATCTTGACAATCATAAATGGCACATTTGATTCATATACATTTAATTTCATGAAATATTTAATTCTGGATGAGTTTTTCAAATTTGTGTTATTTAAAAAATAAATATTCCAGGGAATATATGTGTATAATCAAAGATATACCGTAAAATAATTATAATCCCTACATGTCATTCAATATAATTTTCTTTTATCTTAAACATACATGTCATTTGCTTTACAGGGACCGAAAGGAACCATAAGCCACTGTGGTCTTTTCTTTGGCCATGCTTCTCTCCCCACTCTGGGTTGTGGGTCTTCTTGGGATCATATTTGATGTCTTTGCATCCGTAGCAACTAGCATTTCACCTGCCACAGTATAATCTTTCCATAAAAATTGAGGAATAAGCGAGGCACAGTGGTGAACACCTGTAATTCCAGTACTTGAGAGGCTGGAAGAGGAAGACTTCAGGCTAGAGGCCATCCTCACCAATTCAGCGAGACCCTAAGCAACTTAGCGGACCCTATTTCAAAATAAAATATGTCTGTGGGTATAGGTCAGAGGTAGAATGCCCTTGAGTTCAATCACCAGTGCCAAAAATTAAAAATTAATAATAAAATAAAAATTGAGGAATAGATGATTGTAGTAGTGAGTCCTTTGTTATTCTTAATTTTTTCATAACAAATTTTTCTTCTTTTGTCTTATAATTTTTATTAAAAAACAAAACTGCTGTGCCACACAGTCTTGAGGGAGACTTTCTAGTTTCTACAATGATGCCAGACTTCATCCTTTGAAATATGGCTAGATATAGACAAGTTGTACTCCTGAGGGAAATTTTAGTTTTATAAAAACTAAAGCAGAATTTCAAGGATTTTCCTTTTCCCAGAAGGAAAAAAAGAAAGCAGGGGTGGCATAGCAAATATGAGCTTCCTTCAAGGAAAAACAGTGGTCAGTATGTCTCAGTGGCTCCCTCTGAGAGCAGGTGTCTCACTATTGTTGGTGTCAGAGTTTTGGGCTACTAGAGTAGAGGAGAAAGTGATACTGGGACACTTATGCTGAGCCAAGATGCCCAAAGACAGCATCTTACAGACATAGAGGCAACTCTTCTCTGGAGGAAAGCTTCCAAAAGTTAGGACTCAAAAACATCACCGATTATCAGGCAATAACATCACATTTAAAGACTACCAAGCATAGGCAAAAACAAGAGATGAGTGAGTCAGCACAAATAATCAACAACAGATTCAGAATCCCAAGGACTGATATGTTAAAGAACCATGCACAGCACAGTCACTTATGGAAAGCTCAAAAATGAACACCATCATAAAAGTTTGAGAGTCGAGAATAAGCTAACTGGAGAAAATGGACCTTCTGAAGTGGAATGGTCACTTTATATATGTATATACACTTATGTGTGTATTTATCATGCATATTCTAAAACATAGTACCAATATATATGTACTAATTAAAAGAAACATTTAGTAAACTGAAATATGTATCTGAAAATATTGCCCAGAATTCAGCACAGATTCAACTAAAAGGAAAACATGAAAAAGCAATAGAGTTTTGGAAGATAGAACAATAAAATTTCCACAGGAATTGGAATGGTGTGTGTGTGTGTGTGTGTGTGTGTGTGTGTGTGTGTGTGTGTGTGTTTTACTGGGGATTGAACCCAGGATTGTTCTACCTCTGAGCAACATCCCCAGTCCTATTTTATTTTCTATTTTTTAAAACAAGGTCTCACTAAGTTAGTACATACTAGCTTCTAACTTTCAGTCCTCCTGCCTCAGCCTCCTAAGAACTGCATTACAGGGTGTACAACCATGCCAGCTCACTGAATTGCTTTTTAGGAAAGAGAAAATAAAAAGAATGGAGAGCATACAATAGTTACATGAATAATGGCTGTGATTTTCTAGAAGCAGTGGATTTACAAAGTATACAATATCAAAATGGGAGAAATAACAACCTACTAACTTTTTACTTGAACTACAGAATATATAAGACACAGAGAAAGGGACATAGAAGAGACTATTGGCAAAGAAATGGCAGGCTTTAAGCAGACTTCTCAGAAGAACAGAAAACAGGCAACTGAATAATATTACCTTCAAATTTTTTGATAGAAAACATTCATCAACTCAGAAATGTCTATGCCAAATAAACACTTTTGAGAATAAAGATAAAATAAAAATACTTGGAGATAAATAAAAAGAGAGAAATTGTCACCCAAAGACCTAATATAAAAGAACAGGCTTTAGTAAGAAAGAAAACAATTCCAAAAAAATAGTATAAAGAAAAAGAAATGAATAAATAAAATAGTAAACAAGTATGTAATTCGGAAAAAATATTACCTGTATAGAATAATATATTTTTAAAAAGACAGAACTCAAATACTGGATAAAAATTACATGCATAGTGCTATAGTTTGGATGAGTGTCCACCTAAGTTTATATGTAAAGCCTCAGTCCCCAACCAGTTGGTATTGGGAGATACATGGACCTTTAAGTAGTGAGTCCTAGAGGGAAGATCTTATACCACTGGGTCTGAGGCATGAGCACTCTGGGTTCCAGCCAGTTCGTGTTCTCCTTCCCTCTCCCTCTCCCTCTCCCTCTCCCTCTTTCCCTCTTCCCCTCTCCCCCTCTCCCCCTCTTCCCCTCTTCGCCCTCTCCCAATTTTCTCATTCACAGCCCAATTTTTTTCTTATTTGGAAACAAAGTCTCACTAAGTTAATGAGAGTCTCACTACTTGCTGAGATTGTCCTCAAACTTGGAATCTTCCTGTCTTAGCCTCTCAAGTACTGAGATTACAGGTGTGCACCACCACACCTGGTTTACAAGCTCTTTTTCAAACTTTCAAGGACACCCTCCCTCTCTCTCTCTCCAGTTTCCTAGGCCAATATGTGAACACTCCCACTTGCAAACCCATGAAGCTACCTGATCTTGGACTAAAAGCTCCAGAATTGTGAACCAATATAAACTGTTTACGTCATAAGTAGCCTGTATCAGTTATTTCAAAATAGTAACAGAAAGCTAATTCAGATGGGTCAAAGAAAGAAATATGAAAGATATTAAAGTACTTCTAATTGACTGATAATGTAAAGTTTACATACCAAAAAAGTGTCATGCAGTATAAGTAGTTCATGACTTTAAATGTTTAACAGATATTCATATTAGAAAATAATAAAGCCCCAAAATTAATGTGAACTAAGTATGCTATTTAAGACTTAGAGGAATAAAATGAATAAGCCCAAGTAAAGTAGAGTAAAGATGATGTATTTTCAATATCTTCCCCAAAATTTGTGGTTGAAAACTTAATCTCCAATGTAATAGTATTGAGAAATGAGACTTCTAAGAGGTGATTAGGTCATTAGGGCCCCAGACTTAGAAATGGATTAATACTATTATCTCAAGTGTGGGTTATCACTGGAGTAGGTTCTGGGAAAACAATAAATTCAGCCTTCTTCCATTCTTTACCCCTCATGTATATGTGTACACACACATGTGCTCTTTAACTTCTGCCTTTTACCATGGGATGGCACAGCAAGAAGGCCCTCGTAGGATGCCAGCCACTAACCGTGAACTCCCCAGCTTCCAGAACAGCAAAACAAAACCCTCTCTGTCCTTTTTTTCCAATTACCTAGTTTCAGATATTCTGTTATAGATAGCAGCATGAAATGAATTAAGACAAAAGATAATTACAAGAGCATAAATAGGAAAAAGGGAAACAAAGATAAAATAGAGATCATTAAAACCAATTTTTAAAATTAATCAATTATATAGGCATTTATAGAGACTAGTAAACATAAAATAAATAAAAATTACAAGTTAGTTACACTAATAATGGAGATTTAATAAGTATTGTAGGGATAGAAAACATGGTGAGTTTACCAAGATAAGTTTTGCAAATACATTTGAAATGTATGAGCAGGAAGAGTTTCATAAAGTATTGTTTATTAAATATGCAAAAATAATAAAGAAATTGAATAATTAGTTGCTAAATAATTTTTATTAGTAGACAAAAATTATTTTAAAATTAAGAACACCTTGCTTGATAGTTTTACAGGCTGTTTTTCTGTGGGGTCGGGGGCGTATTTGGGATTGAACCCAGAGGCACTCTACCTTCAAGCTACACTCACAGCCTAATTTTATTTCTTATTTGGAAACACAGTCTCACTAGGTGAATGAGAGCCTCACTACTTGCTGAGATTTTCCTCAAACTTGCAATCTTCCTGTCTCAGCCTCTCAAGTACTGGGATTACAGGTGTGTGCCACCACACCTGGTTTACCAGCTGTTTTTCAAATTTTCGAGGACACCCTAATTCTGAACATATGCAAACACTTCATAAGAACGAGAAGCAGGGAGAATTTTCTTTTTTTATTATTGGTTCATTGTAATTATACATCTTTGTTAGGTACAAACTGGTAAAGGCATAATGCACACATCTATTATTTAATCCTTTCCCAATTCCTGTCCCACTCCCTTCCCTTCCCTCCTTCTCAAGTTCAGTTTAGTGATTGACTTTGATATGTTTATGAAAGTACATCATGTACATTAGAGTGTTCTCCCACCATACCTTCAGTCAAGTCACCTTCTTTGCTCATCTAAGGTTTCTCCTTCTTCATCTAGAGTCCCTCTTATGACCCACTTTCTCCCTAACTTCTACATATTAGGGACAGTATACTTTTTTTTTTTTTTACTTTTTGTTACTGACTAATCTCATTTAGCATAATGTTTTTGAATTCCATCCATTTCCCTGCAAATGACATGATTTTGTTCTTCTTTATAGCTGAGTAAAATTCCATTGTGTACATATCCCATAGTTTTGTAATCCATTTATCTGTTGATGGACATCCTGGCTGGTTCCATAGTTTGACAATTTTGAATTGTGTGGCTATAAACATAGATACACATGCACTGATCTGATCATTTATTTTACATTCTTTTGGGTAGATACCCAGAAGTGGTATTGCTGGATCATATGGTAGGTTAATTCCCATTCATCTGAGGATTCTCCATACTGTTTTCCAAAGTGGTTGCACATGTCCATAATTTCAGTACTTGGGCGGCTGAAACAAGAGGATTGCTAGTCAAGTTCAAGGCTAGTCTCAACAACTTAGCAAGAACCTCAGAAACTTAGACCCTGTTTCAAAATAAAAAATAAAACTTAATTGAACTTAAAGACATTCCACCTCCACGCTACACCCTCAGGTAGCATGGAGGTAGAATGTCTTTAAGTTCAATTCAGAAGAAAGAATAAGAAGTAAAAGAAATAAAATAAAAGAAAGAAAGAAGAGAGGAGGGAGGGAGTAGGGAAAGGAAAGGAAAGGAAAGGAAAGGGAGAAAGAGAAATAGAGACTTACACATATATAGACCTTAGATACATGCCAGACCTTAGATACGTGCCAGAAACAGATCATTAGGAAATTTATGGCCTATTCACTATCTGATGCTAGATGATCTATTCTGTAAGGAAAAAAAGAAAAAAAGCACTGGATATCTACCTCCTATTATTGATACAAATTAGGTTCAAATGTTTAAAGGACAGATTTTATAGGGAAACCTTTACAAAATTTTAGAAGGAAGAATTAAATTTTAGAAGAAAGATATAGATAATCTTTTTTTTACTAAGGACAGGAAAATATTTCATAAATGAAGTTTAAATCTTTACAAGGAAAGACAAATTGATAGGTTTAATTAAATTCATTGTAAAATGATTTCTTCCAAATGATCCTATTAAGATTACAGAAAGCTGGACATGGTGGTGCACATCTATAATCCCAATACTTGGGAGGCTGAGACAAGAGGATCACAGATTCAAGGCCAGCCTCAGCAACTTAGAGAGGTGGCCCTCTGCAACTTAGTAAGACCCTGTTTCAAAAAATAATAATAAAAATTAATAATAATAATAATAAAAATAAAAATAATAAGATAGGGTTATGATGTAGCTCAGTGTTAGAATGCTTTTGAGTTCAATCCTCAGTACTTAAAAAAAAACATTGTAAATGACGAAAACTGCAAGAAGATATTTGCCATGTATAAAACCAGCAAAGAATTATTATCCAAAATACATAGAATCTTCCAAAAAATAATTAAAAGAACAATAAGCCAATAGAAAACCTGTATAAGACCTATGTCAATTTACAGAAGAAAAGATGGTCAACTTCAATGGTAATAAAGAAAGAAAATGCCAATGAAGGCTGCAATGAAATAATACTCTACATATACTAGATAGGAAAAAAATTAAGAAATCTAATATTTTCCAGATCTGGAGATGCTGTAGAAAAATTAAGAATTCTGATATTCCTACAGTGCTTATAAGTTGATAAATCATTTTGGAAAATTATTTTATAAATTGCTACATATTCAAATCCAATCAACCAGCATGTTCACCACTGTATATATATCTTAAAATCCTACAAGTGTAATCAAGACAATGTCCTAGAATGTTTAAGGACACATGTTAATTAGAAGAAAAAAAATCTAAATTCACATTATTAGAAAAATGGGTGAGAAGTCGGGCATGGTGGCACACGCTTGTATCCCAGCATCTGGGAGGCTGAGATCAGAGGATCCAGGTTTGTGGCCAGCCTCAGCTACTTAGTGAGGCCCTCAGCAACTTAGTGAGACCCTGTTTCAAAATAAAGAATGAAAAATAGGGCTGAGGGTATAGCTCGAGGTAGAAGGCCCCTGAGTTCAATCCCCAGTACCAAAAAAAAAAAAAAAAAAAAAAAAAAAAAAAAAAAAAAAATCAGTGAGAGGCAGTGGTGGCTCACACTTGCAATCCCAGTACTTGGGAGGCTGAAACTGAGGATCCAGATTCGTGCCAGCCTCAGCTACGTAGTGGGGCCCTCAACAACTTAGTGAGACCCTGTTTCAAAATAAAGAATAAAAAATAGGGCTTGTGGCATAGCTCGGAGGTAGAATGCCCCTGAGTTCAATCCCCAGTACCTCAAAAAAAAAAATGGGTGAGTAAATTATAGTATATTAAAACATGAGTTAATGGAGTTAATGTACACTAGTGAACTGAATGAACGACAGGGAATGCCACAAAATGACAAACTTTAGAAACATAACTAAGCCCTGAAGACTACATGCAGTAAAACAATATTGGCAGAAAGCTCAGAGACATAAAAAGTAATTTATTATTTATAGATCCATACAGATGTGATAATACTTATTTATTTATGTAAGGACAGTATAAACACAAAATTCCAGGTAGTAAATACTACTATGAAAAGAATGGAGAATTCAATTGGAAAGGAACACAGAAGTAAGTCCACATTAGTGATACCATTAACCATGATAATATTGAAGTTCAATAATGCTCATGATATCTCAGAATTTATACCAATTAGTGTATCTTAAGCTTATATTTCCCAAAAGTATGTACTGTATGGCTAGTCTCAGTAGCAGTTTTGTCAGTATAGAATTGCATAGTTAAATCAGTTTGGAAAATGTAGCGTATTTTTTTTTTCCATTTCTAAAGTTTCATGGATCACAGGACATATTAAATGCTCAAGGAAAACCTACAGCTAGGTAACCTACTTTATTTAACCTAGCATTTCCTAAATACATCTGACTTGGAAGATAGCCATTGAGAGTGTCCTCTCTTCATGAGAGTCTCCAAGCTGTAGCAGGTTCAGGATCATCCACAGTGGCAGTTTCACCTCAAAGGCTCTCCCCCTGGCCTACAGATACTTGGACTAGGCCTTTCTGCAAGAATATACAACTCCTCTAAGGGGAAATCTCTTGAGGTCCTGGCCAACACTTTCTCAGAGTTACACTGCCATCAATGGTATTTTAAACGCAAACCCTGCTTCCTTATCTGTCTCTTTTCACAGGTATCAGACCTGCGTTGTGATCTCAAAGTGTTTCTCACCTATTCTTTTCCTTTCACTCATTTGACCTACACAGATTATTTCCCTCCATAAATATATCCAGTATTGCTTTGGGATTCTGCTCCTCAGAGGAACCATACAAACAAAAGCATAAAACTATTTTTAACCATTATGCTATATATTCCTTGAAAATAATGTTCTGTGGAAAATTCTTTGGGAAAAGTTATTTTAATCCAAACTTTATTGCTGGCAAGTGATGAAATTATAAAAACATAAATATGTTTCATCTCATTCAGACTTTTATTGTAGGAAAATATTATTTTAAAATTATACATATTTTATTTGATTATGATTTATTTATTTTTTGCTTTCATAATGATGGTAATGGGAAATTTATCTTTAGTTCCAAAGTAAGTTGCTCTAATATTTTCTGCTAAGTTACTTTGCTAGTCTGATATGTCATTCTGTTTATCTAACTGAAGTATGAATTTAGCCAGACATGTTAGCACATGCCTGTAATCCTGGTACTTGGGAGGCTGAGACAGGATGATCACAGGTTCAAGACCAACCTCAGGAACTTGGCAAGGCTCTCAGCAACTTAGAGGAACCCTTTTAAAAAACAAAAATAAAAATAGGGGTGGGGGTGTAGCTGGGAGGAAAACTGCCTCTAGTTTCAATCCTCAGTACATAAAAAATATGAATTTAAAGCAATCGCTCTAAGGAAGAAAAATACAAAAGTAGACACATTGGGTTCTGTTTTATTTATTTTTAAATATTATATTGTCATATCTAAGTCCAATTAAAAAATAATTATAACATTTTAATCAAATTGATGAAAATAGATAAAATAGGTACATTAATTATCTTCACATTACTACAATGAACTACTTAAGGCAATCAATTTATAAAGAGAAAAGGGTTTTGTAGCTTATGGCGCTTGGAGATTTCACTCCAGGACCAGGTAACTGCAATGTTAAGCTTTCTGGTGAGGGTACCAGAAGGCAATGGCAAGGAAGATGTGTCAGAGCAAACTGTCCACATCATGAACCCGAAAGCAGAGAGAGGGAGTAAGAGACTAAGGTCCCATATTCCCTTTTGAAGCCGTGCCCTTGATGACCCCTGCTCCATCATGTGAAAGTTCATAGTACCTTATCATACTGTTACCCTGGGAATTAAACTATTACATGAACCTTTAGGGGTTATCCAAGCCATAGAAGTAGGTATAAATCTCATTGAACACACAAAATATTCTATGCCTTGAAAATAACATATACCAAGAAACATTTTAAAATTTAAAGGAATTTTAAAATGATATAATGAATCTGGCAACTGTGAAACAAAATAGCTCCAACAAACTAATAAAATCAAAGTGTTTTTCATTTATAATAATATACCTAGAGTGATCACATAGAAATTAAATCACAAATAATTTGTTTTCCCAAAGGAGCAACTAAAATATCATGTAATATAGACTATCTTAAGACGTCATTCATTCACTGAAACGAGCATATTAAACTCTTAGTCGGCAGACATGTATGATCAGTAATGTAGATTTTTTGTTGTTGTTGTAACAAAACTCAAATACTAGAATTTATAAAAGAATTCATTTTCAAGTACTTATGTCTAAAACATATTTGATATCAAATTATGATTTGATCTTTATTCAGAATAGCTAAATAATTATTTTAGATGGGTATATTCAAATTAAGAAGAACTAAATTCATTACTTTAATGAACTTCTCTTCATAAAGCATTCACATCGGATACTCTTTGAAAAGCATTTGTCTTAATGGTTTCAAAACGTCCTTCCTCACTATGCGGGTAAGGGAGGCTGAGTTAACATCTATTCTTACGTACTCCTTACTGAGCTGTTAATAGCTTTACAGTCTTTCAAAGAATGCACCTGCTGCTCATAAAAACATTTATGTTGCTACAGAATCTGGCTGTGTTTTAATATCATGTATTTGCAGTGACCTTGTGGAATACATACTAATTTGATTTTTTAGAGGAAATCAAAAAAAGAATAAAGGACATCTATATTTTTTACTTGAGCATATCAATGGGAATGAGAAAATATTTTGATTAATATAAGAGCAATATTTGAAAAGGAGTTTTTCATTAAAAGTTTTGACTTTCTTGATAAGTTGTTTATACTATTTGAGTTTGTTTAGGTTTTTTTATTGAAAATTTTTGTCCTACTTTATATATATGGATATATATTATATATGAATATATATACACTATATATATGTAGAAAGATTAATATAGTCTATCATGAAAAAATGCCAAATTTTAGTTGAAGAAGTATTCTACAGTTTTTCATGGTTGAATGCAATATAAATTTATTGCTTTGGGCCAAGTTTCAGTTGGCAAAGGCAAATTGCTCCCAACACTTGTGTGTGAGCCTTTCATTTTACACAAGGACATTTGAGAAAGGTGATCAATGCAATCATTATTTCCATATATCCCTTGATTCTTGTAATTCTATGAATAAACCACACAGGTGGATGGATTAAATCTTTTCTATCCAGTGTAGTTATGCGTGAATGTGTATAGCTATTACAACTCCTATTAGCTATAACTCCTTGATGATTCCCTATTTAGTGAATTATGACTGGTAATTTTTCAATTTGTCATGTTCAACAACTTTATATTTTAAAACGGCCATCATATAGTCCATCTGCTGGCTCAGTTCCATCATCGGTTAGCACAGGAGTGAAGATTTTTCATTGCTGTCCATCTTTAACATGGCAAAGAGATAGAGGTAGCTGCCAGATACATAGTCCCCTTTAGTTTCTGAGCATGCAATAGTCTACATTATCCTCTGGTGCCAGTGAGGTCTACATTAACAATAGTTAATTTGTCGTACCTGCAGGTACAGGTAGTGAACCTAAAACAAAATAGCCAACTTTGAAGGAGAACGTGCCTTCTGAATAAATATCTAAATATTGGTGTTACACCCACATATAGATATCAAATGCACACTAAGGTTCCAGATGCCTAGGCATTTGGTTGAGTTATTCTAATTTTCTTAAAATTGAATTTAAAAGATGAAAATTTTTGTGACTCTAACTTCCTTGACATGGAATTTAAGAAATGAAAAATTTGGTGGTTCTTTGAGATTAAATTATCAACCAGTGCATCCCTATACACTATCTCAAAATATAGTTCATTATTAAAAGTAGCAAATATTTCTATCACCAAGAAATACATCTATTTAATTGCATTAATAACAGCAACAATAAAATTTCTATCTTACACTTGGAGAGAATGCTCCAGCTTAGAAATTACTTCATATGCATTGCTACATGATGCAAGACAATGCCTTGAGGTGGATGGACCAAGGTTTTTTGTTGATTTCTTATCAGAAAATGCTTGGGCTTAGTCATACGATGACTTGCTTAACTTTATCTGTCCTGTGAGTCACAGAAATAAAATGCTATTTTTCTGAATTCCAATCCAGCACATTAAATAGTAAGGCCAGCTAGTTTGTCAGTAAATAGAGAAGATTTTTTTGAAACTATAACAGAATTAGACAGCTGCTTACAGCATCAAGAAATACATAGTCTCTTCATCTGCAGAATGTCTAACCCCCTAAAGTAACAAGATGAAAACCTGAAACAGAAGTGTAAGTAAAGAATTTTACTTTGGCTTATTCTTTCCTGTTTGCCCGGGCACAGATAAATAATTTACTTACTGTGTAGAAGAAAAAGAGTTCATTCTTCCAAATGACCCTCTTACCTTACATGGTTAAAAAAAAAGAGAGAGATCTTGAGCCTGCTAGTGGTTTTTAATGTGAGTTCAAAATCTCAAGAAATCTTAACAAAATACCATCTACTTAAATCTTTCTTTAATTACTTTGAATTTAGAGTTTTTTTATATTATGATTATGGCTTATTTCTGTGTATAGAATCTTTACTAACAGTTTTTTCACATCTGCACTTGTCAAACTATTTAAAAGAGGAGTATGAAATTCACATTTTTAGTCTATAACATTCTCAGTGACATTTGGCTGTTTCATAATACTTGATTTTCAAAGTTACGTAGTGTAATAAATAACTGCTTAGAATCAGGAGCTGGACTCCCTGGAGTTCAAGTCAAAGCCGAGCTCTTCAACTAATTTGAGTGACCTTGACAGTTTGCTTCACTATTCTGTCCCTCAGTGGCTAATGATCTACTTCATAAAGTAGCATTGAGTATTTTCTGGATATTGGGAGTGCTTCATGTTTGCAACCTAGTATGGAAGAGTTAACCTTAAAAAGTATCTAACATTTTGTCCTCTTTATACTTTGATTTGTTTTGACTAATTTGACTGTCATTTCAGCTAAAAAGTAATAATTCTCTCAGAAGAATCATATAAGTGGAGTATTTAAGTTGATTGAATTTTTTGTGTATGTTTTATGAGAAAATACCACTTGCCAATGTAGTAACAGAAAATAGGATTAATTATTTATTATTAGAAATGGGGACTATGAAATATTGGTGCTTAATTTGTTTGTTCCATTTACCTATTACTGTATAACAACTACCTTAAAATGTAGTGGCTTAAAGATAATAATTTATAAATTTTATATCTCATGAATCTGGGTCAGGTCTTTGAGTGGGATACAGCAGAGGCAGCTAATCTCTGCTCCACAATATGGAACTTTAGCTTGGAGGATAGAAATTTGACTGGGGGCTGGAACACCTAGGAACTGCCCCAACATCATCTCTCCT